>JBBPDA010108644.1:0-10933 GCA_037974385.1 Arnoldichthys spilopterus | reverse complement strand
GCTTTGTGACAACATCAGTTTTAAAAAGCGCTATACAAATAAACTTGACTTGACTTGACTTGACATATATATACATTTACAACAGATATAATATACATTTTGAAGAATATATATGTTACAGATGTCATCATTAGATATGTATGTATTTTCTAAGACAGGTTCTCCATCACCCTAATACTGCTGAGTCTATTCTCCTTAGTCCCACCTTTCCAATCAGTTTTTCCCGCTGTGTTTAGTTAGTGTTTGTCTATATGTAAAACCTGTGTTTGCATATAGACAACCATATGTTTGCCTGTAGTTTCTTGTGTTTTATACTTTGAATTGACTTTGTAGAGCTTTGTTGCATTCAAACTTATAAGGATAGTTTGATTGAAGTCAAAGGGCTCACACCAGGTACTGTTAAAATACTTTTGCCAACAAACACATTTAATATTTTATCACTTTGTTCTTTAAAGGAATGAAAAACTAATTGTTCTGAAGATTTGATCACATTTTAAGTAAGATCACAAACTTCCTAGCACCACCAAATATCTCCCACATTTCAGCTTTTTTGAGACATTTACATTTGCATTTACATTTATTTATTTGGCTGACGCTTTTATCCAAAGCGACTTCCAAGACAGAGGAAACAATCAAGCGTTCGCATTGCATAGAGTAACACTGAGAGTGGTGTCACACGGAAGACCAACGCATTGCTCGTGGTTGTTGAGACAAATAATAGTTACTGTAGAACAAAAAAAACCCCCCAAAAACTCTGCATCAGTACTATATCTGGGTCTTGCTCCTCATATTTGGTTGAAAATAAGATTTTTTTTTTTATAAGTTTTTAATGCACTTTTTCTGATACACATATTTTGTCTATTGTTTTGCATTTTTGTTAGGTTTTTTTTTTTTACCAAAATGTATACATGTCCAGTTCCACCCGCTAGCTACACCTCCCCAATTACATGCTACCAAACTGAGAAGGTGTGGGGTAACACATGCTGCCTCTGACACATGTGAGGTGGTCTCACATCTGTTCAGAGCTGCTAACACAATGTCACTGGACAGCTCAACACATTTGGAGAGGAATGCTAAATGCCAGTTCTGTTACATCAGCTAACAGATGCCCACACTGATTGCTCCCATCCTATGAGAGAGTGGGCAATTTTGCTCTCTTAGACACCTGGCCACAGATGACTGTGGCATCACTGCGGATCAACCTTCGGAAATCTCTTGATTATACGGCCAACAGCTGACAGCTGTACCACTGGGGAGAGATGAAGGATATTTTAAGAGCAAAGGAACTTTTTGCTATGTCTGTAACTAGTGGCAGTGCAGGTGATTTGATTAACATAGGGACCAGTACATGAATGTACAGCATACATTCCTTTAGATATAGGGGAGAAAAATACAGATGGGTATAGTCTTAATCTCATTATGTGCACAATGTTCTCAGTTGCATTGTTTAATGCAGGCATAGGTGCTATACAGAATGGGCAGTTTCAGAGGTTTTACCATAATGGAAAACATGATTGGTCCATTGATGACCCACATGGGTGCCGGGTGATCATTCCGCTCCCAGCAACTAGACACATGGACCACACACACACACACACACAAACATTTTATTATCACCACACTACCATTCTATAATTACTGTGAAGCAATACTCATTAGCATGCCTAAGAGAGAGTGTGTGGGCGTGTGTGTTTTACTCACTCTGTATCCTCAAGCTGGTGTCTTGTCAGAATCCATGCAAACACAAAAAGCATGGGGACTCCTGACACACAAGCACACATACACAAACACACATGCACACCAATTATTTTCCCATTATCATTCAACAACAACAACAAAATCACATCATTTCAGAAGATAAATGACAGTGACAGAGAAGAGAGAGAGCAAGAGAGAGAGAGAGAAGGAGAAAAAGTGAGAGATCCTTAGGCCACAGAAAAAAATAAAAAGTCAATGATCAGTGCATTAGCTGCAGGCACACTCTGTCAAGTGGTGTGAAAACATAAAAACTAAAGTTTATGATTAAAGACAAGTTTATTCTGTAGCATACCACCACCCCTGTGTATGTGATTTGGAATGTTAAACAATGAACCTTCTAACATGGTCAAACTCTTGAAGTCACAATTAAAGTCAATGGAGATTCAACATTACAGCTGATACACCATTATCTTTACACCCAGCTTTTTTATTCAGTGTTTTTCATTTGTCACTTGGTCCATAACTAAATCACACACAAACATGATGGACATGCAGATCCACTTAAAAGAATAATGTATAAAATGAAAAAATGCATACATGCTGTTTCTCCTGCAACACTGTATAATCTGACTCATCTAAACAAAGCACATATTCCACTGTCTTCAGGGTCACCTGAGATGAGCTTAGGCCCAAAGAACTCTGGCATTTCTGCATACAATTGATGTGGGGTTTTCTCATTGAGTAACAGAGTTTTAGGTTGCATTTATTTATTTATTTTTTGTTAATAAACAAAATACAATCCAGTTGGTTCTTTTATCATTTAAATAATGGTTAAAAAAGCCAAATAGCAGATTTGGTTTTATTGCATATTACAAAATGTCTCAATTTTCAAAAGGTTCAGGTTTTTGTACACTTATTGTTCATTTTATCAGCTCTACTTACCATATAAGTGAATTTGTAGTTTACAATTACAGACTGGAGCCCATCTGGATCATGTAAGCCTTTTTTACAACGTTTATCAATAATCAGGACAAAGAAACATCAGTGAGCATGTATTATTTGCACTGACATGGTAAGGGCAGGTTATTGTGTGTATGGAGTGCACCGAGTGCTGTTGGAGTTTTTAAACACCTCAGTGTCACTGCTGGCATGTTGTCTACAAACTGGAAATATGTGGTCAACAGTATCCTGTGGCCAGAAACTGACCACTTATGAAGGACTAGAAGATGATAAACACAAATTGTGCAGTCTGAGACGAACTTTCATCAAAAACTTTACATTTGCAAGGTGGACCAACAGGTCATATATGTCTAATGAAGTGGAGCACTGCTGTTTATGTGTGTCAGTGACACTGCTGTGAGGGTCCTGAACAAGGTAAACGGAGCTAACAAATGCACAGATGGACATCAATCTGTGATTGTAAACTATAAAGTGGTAAATGGAGCAGGTAAAATAGACAGTAAGTGTAGATACAAGGTAGATGTACCTTATAAAGTACAGCGTTTTAGAGAATGCATACACTATATTACACATTCCCAGTTTGGAAGCATAATGTTATACATGGAGACATATCTAGTGTGCGGAACTAATCGAAACTAAATTGGTGAGAAAACTAGGCACTAAAAATATTTATAAAAATCTTTGTTAGAAAAGTATTGCTTTCTGTTCTGCGTAATGTAAAGGGTGGCTGCTGTGTTTAAATGCTGAAAGTACTTGGTTCTCTTTGAAAAGCGATAATGCCATTAGTAATCCAGAAAATGTTCAAATAAAATTCATGACGCTGTAGTCACAACTGAATCAAAGCCATAATTGCTCTTACCCCAGCCGATGATCAAGTAGGACCGGAATGAGTTTTCGGTGAACGTGACCAGCAGGAGTGTGTGTAAGTAAAGGGCCTCCACCAACAGCCAGAGGAAATTAGCCATGATAAAATAGTGGAAGAAGACCAGACTCGCTCGGCAGCCGACCTGTTAATAATGTTATTAACAAAAAACCAACATCGGTTGGGACTATACAAGATATCATATCATGCGTGTGTGTGTGTGTGTGTGTGTGTGTATGTGTGAATGTCTTACCAGTGAGGGTTGGTTGCTACAGTGTGTGCTGTGTGAGAACAGTACACTATCCTTCACGAGGACAGCCACAGCTCTCAGAATAAAGGAGAGAAACAGGTTCACATGGATGTAGTTACGTGTGCAGTGTAATTTCCTACAAACACACACACAAATATAAATGAATAGATGCAACATACACACTGTTAGGAAATAATACACCGTTGTTCGTCACTCTGGATAAGAGAGTCTGCTACATGCTGTAAATGTAAATGTAAATGTACTTGTAGAGATTGTGTTTATGGCTTGGGCGCAAACTTATTTTACAGCACAATAATAGTGAGGCCAGAGGTAACCTTCATCACCATTACCTTCAACAGCCCCCTTTTTGTGGCTTCCCTTCTGGGAGGGCTTTCAAAAACCCAGACTCAACCATCAGACTGCAGGACAGTGAAGCATGAGTCATCTCTCCAGAAAACAGGAGAGACAGTTTTCAGTGCTCAAGAGTCCAGCAGCCTTAAGCTTACTACTCCAGCTGATGCCTGGCATTGTGCATAATGATCTTAGGCGTATGTGCAAATGCTCACAACGGAATTCAATAATTAGGAGGAGTGTCCACATCCTCTGGATGTAAGAAAATACACCAATCAGCCATAACATTAAAACCAAAGGTCTTCTGGGTTGTTCCCAGTATGCAGTGGTTAGTACTCACCCAGGGAAATCCAACTGGTTCCAAGAAATAACAATGGGTTAATCAATGACAGAGTCAAGGCACCCAAGGCTTATTCATATCTTAATGAGTAAGGAAACATTGAGCAAGGTGCTGCTACACTGCTCCCAGGGCACTGTTGATAGCTGCCTGCTGCTCCACATGTAGCATGTGTGATAGGTTAAATGCAGAGGTCACATTTTTTGTGGTGCTTGAGTGTGTTCACAATGACAGTCACTTTCACTTTGGTAGAAGGCAAGTCAGTAGTGTCAGCATGATGTTCTGTGCAATGGTCTACAGGGATACCTTGGGTCCTGGCATTTATGTGGATGTAACTTTGACATGTTCCTCCTGCCTAAACGTTGTAGATTAAGTACACCTTCATAACAACAGTATTCTCTAATAGCAGTGACAGGTCAATGCACCCTGTCACACTGCAAAAAATATTCAGGAATGGTAAGAGGACCATGACAAAGAGTATAAGGTGTTGATCTTGGCCACTAAATTCCACAGATCTCAGTCTGCCCAAAAGAGCACATCTGAGAAACCAGAGTGGGATTTACACAATATTAGGATGGTGGGTTTAATGTTAAGGCTGATCAGTGTTCCCTGTTCAGACAGACACACTTATCAAATAATTAAATGTTTATTAGGCTGCATGTAATCTAAAAAGCTGCCAAAATTAGAATAGTCTCTGCCTGTTGAGGAATCCCAGCTAAGTGTGCCATGGCCTTTTTGTACAGGAGTTACATCACTGAGGATCAGAATGACCCAAACAATAACTCACCTGAACATGCAGAGGATGGCACTGCCTGTTGTCAAGGCGATGAGAGACAAACTATGACCAAGTGTATATAAGGTCTTCACCACCATGAAGAACACCAACTACACACAGAGACAGAAATGTTCAAACATGTATATGTGTACCTAAAACATGACAAGGATTCAACTACAATGCATTGTACATAACATTAACACACCTCACAGGTATGGTGACATTGACTATCTAGTTATATGATTTCAAATGCAATGTCAAGGGAGTGGGATACATTAGGCAGCAACTGAATAGTCAGTTCTTAAATTTTATGTGCTGGAAGCAGGCAAAATGGATGAACATAAGGATCTGAACCACTTGGACAGGGGCCTAATTGTAATGGCTTACAATATGATGACTGAGTCAGAGCATCTCCAAAAAATTTTGTGGAGTGTTCCAGGTAAGCAGTAGTTAGCACCTACAAAAAGTGGTCAGTTGGTGACAGGGTCATGGGCACCCAAGGCTCACTGATGCATGTGAGGAGTTAGCAGTCTGGTCTGGTCGCACTAAAGAGCTAACATGGTTTAAAAATTGAATACTGAATGATAGAAAGGGGTCAGAACACACAGTGCACCACAGTCAAAATTATTTCAGCGGCACAAGGGAGACCTACTCAATATTAGATAGGTGGTTTTAATGTTAGGGCTGATAGGTATATACTCACAGTCCACTTTCTGTTATCTTATGCTCAACAACTTAGAAGAGCGAAAGAGTGACCCAGTTCCATTCTTTTTCAAGGCACACCCCCATACCCCCAGTGACAAAGGTTGGGTTACCCTCCTTTGTCACTTGTGTGACTGTAGCATGTTCCACCCTGTGTTAAAGTTCCTCTCACTGGTGCTGTTACCACTAGAAATGCTTAACACACAACTTAAAAAGCAAAGGGAAAGATCTACTGGGACATTTTCAACACATATCCCTCTCAGTCAGCATCATCCACAGTTTCATTTTCACCCACTTCTCAAGCTATTCCCAATGCAGCTAAAAAAGCAAGAGAAAATAGCATAAGACTGAATGAGAGTGAAAAGAGAGAGCCAGAGGGAGCCAGAGAGAGAGAGAGTAAGTGATATGTGAGTGAGCAAAAGCTAATAATAAAGATTACACAGTAGAAAACAAACTTGAGCCCAAAAACCAACTTATATTTAGCCAAAAATACAAAAAAATCTTTTGTTGTATAATTTTCCCATGAACTAAATGGCTCTACAGTATAAGCTGTGTATAATAAACCCATCATGGGTGGTCTGAAAGGTGCTATTTAGAAATTTTTTGGAATTGCACCATTATAAAAAATGTTATAATGTTAAGACTTAATCTTATACTTACTATTATGTAAATGTAATTTATTTTATTTATTCAAGTATGACATTCCTTATGAGACAATATATAACACAGCTTGTTCTTTAACTCTACACCCCTACAAGTACAGTTATAGTTCAGTGTAAAGCAGTGTTTATGTTTCACGCAGCCCGTGTTTAGATGAGAACGTTTAGCTAAGGAGTTCGTCTAAACGACTGAATATTCCTGATACCTAAATATTTACCTCAGACTAAAGACAGGATCACTCAGCTAATAGGTCAAACACACACACACACACACACACACACACACACACATAACCACATGTAATATACACTGTCTAGAACATCGCTGTTAAAAATTATTGCTGCCTTTTAAACTGTGGCTATATTTAACTGGATAACATTGGACTGAGCTTATAAATTTCATAATTTATAACTGTTTATCTGGTTACCGGTACTGTCAAAGTTTCTGAAACTCACAGTCAGGGCCCTTTGCTACAAAAGTTATGGTATAATGTGATTATATACAGTGATATGCAAATAAAAAGAGTTAACATATCCGCTACAGCAGTAATCTTGAAACTAGTACTTCAGCAAGCCGCAATGTTTGATAAATCCTAACTCAAGGATGGAGCCGCAATGTGGATGGTCTTGGGGGGGGGGGGGGGGGGCTTGAGGACTGTTCTACCACTGTTCCACTTTTCTCTAAACTTCAGGGCACAGTTTCTATTTATTTGCTGAGATTAATAGATTGGAATAAAATTAAACAAATGTCCCACAACCTTTGTGTAGACCATTTTTATATTCAGTTGTGCAAAAGTTTGCTCTCTTTAACTTAGAAAATCAACTAAGTAATATCACCGCCGAAGCTTTTGCGTACAACTATAACACTGTAATTCCACTGGGCGCGGCTGCTTAGCATTGCAACAACAATGTAGCCTCTTAGAGGTGATCAGGGCCACTCTGAATAATGGTTGTGATTCCACTAGACGTGTCTCGGCACATTCCAAAAACATCCAAGAGTCAGCTCCACACAGCTAAAAATACAACACCTGCTCTATTTCTATTTTTGACGCAAGCCACATCAAAAACACGTCAGTACCTGCTGGAGGAGAAGAAACTTAAGTGTTCTCCTCCTGCTAAAAGGCACTGTATATATAATAAATAAACATGTATATCCCATTAAAATTGTCGATTTTTTCATTATATTTATACAAGCAAACAATTCACATTTTTTTTGCTACAATGCCTACACGTAAAGTTGATATACTCCATCAAATTACATAAAATTGACATTCTGCAGTCATTGTCATAACTTTAATTTAGATAAAAACAAATTAGTCCCACTAAAAAAGTATGCACATCTTTATATTTATCACACCTTTAAGTCCAATTGATTAGAACATCTTGCAGGTACAACATGTGTCATTTCAGCCTAACATCTAGGATCTGGTGTTCTTTTTACTACTGAAGTGGTTAAATAATCATATTGTAAAGGAAAAACTTGTCACATGCACCAGTCACATGACGTCTAGACGGTTAAGGAAATGACGCATGGAAGGTATATAAACAGGAATTAGGTTCTTACCGGCACTCAGTCATTGAGTTTCCATGCCTGTTCATACCGGCTTTCCGAAGCTCCATTCTCTTCAGATCGTGAATACTCTCGGTCCATTGGGCCTCCTTTATTCCTTCACTGAGTGCATGTGTGAACGCGGATTCCCGGTGGGAATCCCATCTCCACAACCGGAGCGTTCACAGACCAACTGCATGAGAAACCTGCTCATTCGCTTTCACTCCGCACTTGGGCTTTTCCCTCACGCCACATGGGCTTAACTCAGTTCACCTCGTCTTCATTTGTGACAAAACTACTAGTTACTGCCAATTTGTCTAGGTCTAGCTCCCCCAACAAATTCAGCTGGGGAGTAATCTTGCAACTGTTGGTGTAAAAGTGCATATGCCTACAATCAGGAAGAGATTAGACAAATTTAACCTGCATGGAAGGTGTTTCAGGAAAAAAGTTGCTCTCCAAAAAACATGAGAGTGAAAATACAGTTTGCCAAAAAACATATAGGCAAAGACATGGCCTTTTGGAATAATGTAGATAAAGTCATTTGGTCACAGTGACAGTACCTGCGTGAGGTAGACCAAGACTTCGTTTTATGAGAAGACCAGTACCAACTGTGAGACATGTTATGCTAAATTATACTAGCTTTTGAGGGTATAGTTACTTTCTCCACAGAATAATATTATATCTGTTGAAAATTTGTTGAAAAAATTTAATTTAGAAAGCTTTCTATTTGTAGTTTTGTTCAAGTGTATCACCTTTATCTGTAGGTGTTGAAGAGGGCAAAATGTTTACTTGTTCAAACATTGAAAAAATCATCCATTCCCATGGGGTGTCCTTCTTTTACATGACTGGATATAAAATAATTAAGAGGATGAAGATATTTTAAGCTTAGATCCATGACATTCATAACTGGACTATAATAATACTTTCTGTATGCTATAGCACAACAAAGTAGGAAACAACACCAATAAACAGTGAACAATAAAAACATATTCATACTTTCCAAAACCACAAAAATGAGGAAGTCAACAAATTCAAGCCAAAACAAAGACAACACGTTCTGCTACTGAAACACTCCAGTTTAGGTATGACACTGTACAGAAGACAGAATAAAACCATGTTGCAACCATGACATGATGTAACCACACCCCAGGAGGAGGATTTCCAAGATTAATTGTATAATTAATTATTTAATAAAAAATAATTACAGTTTATATCATATTCATAGATTTTTTTCCTGCAGTTCTGACATTTTCCTGTTGTGATGACCAACAATGACAAAAACACAGCAAAAATTTAAAAGATGTTTTTTCTTGCTACAAAACAAGACCACTTTGGAGAGAGTTTCCCCACATTTCTATGAGATAAAGGGAAATAACTTAATGAGTGAAATTACTTGGCTAGGTGAACTTAAAGCTTATTTATAATTGAGGACTCGACTTCACTGTTTTGTACTACACTGATACAAATTTATGTTAGCATGATATCTCAGTTTGTTTCCAGCTATTTCAGTCTGAATGAAGTGTTGTGGCAGCATTTGAATGTGGAAAATGTAAATAAGGATGTATTCTTTACATGTTTAGCAGAACATGTTAGTGCTGACTTTATATGAGAAAAGCACAACACTGGCAGAGCTTCCTCAAAGCAGCTCCAGCAGGCTGAAAGAAACATATTGCAGACTCTGATCGGTTCTTAGGCATTTAGTCAAAAAAGAAGGAAGACAAAATCATTTAAAAATATCAACATAAAATTCCAACATTGTGCTTTGTCTTCCAGTCAAGTCAAGTTTATTTCTAACGTCACAAAATTGCTAGCAAATTTCTTTACAAAAACTAGGTAGACAGAAGATAATCATGAAAAGGATTAAAAAGTCCCTGTTCCTGTCCACTTCAATGTGTTTTACACCTGACTATTACTGTCATATTTTTAAAAAGCAGCATTCATAGTGTTTGTTGGTTTCTGGCTATTAACTCCTCTTTAACTGAGTCCTATTTTCTTCTAAAGAGGCTAATTACAGTTGTTCTATAGCTAACTGTTTGTTATTTATTGAGCAAGCAGAACATTTTCAATGACAATATTCATACTGCTCTCATTAGTGTTTTTAGAGTGAAGCTTTGTCACGAATGGAGGTGGGCAGGAAACCAGTGCAGTTAACAAAGAGTCTTTATTTTCCAGAACCCAGCACACAGAAACTGGCACTCCGGCACATGGTAGGAGAAAGCCATGAGGGGAGCTCGGTGGCAACTGCCTTCACTGGAGCTAGGCTCAGCTCAGTTCATGAAATGTTCGATACTGTAATCCTTTGTGGCTAGTGCTTAGCTAAGCGCTTCTTCAGCAGCACCTCCCTGGTGCTGCGTGTTCAATATTGTTCCTACAATTAAGTGATGCCTAATCAACACCAACCTGGTGCTGCACGTCAATAACTATCCTACAACTACGTACTTCCTAGGCAGCTCCTACCTGGTGCTGCACGTTCAATAATGTCCTTCAATCATTGCCTTTTGATGGCATGCAACGAGTATCCTCCGTGCCTACACGTGTTCCGACTTGCCTATATTCCCAGGTGATCAGGGGGCTAACTAGCTGCACCTGGAAATAGTAGGCTCAGTCAGAGCTTGGGGGACGGAGATCGCGCCGACCGCTGGGTAGCGCCAATCCCCCCTCCTCCGGAGGGGGTCTTCCCCATTCCCTTGCAAGCTTATTAGTCGAAAAACATTAGACATTAGACTTTCATATATTTTAGATCCATTACACACAACTGAAGTACTTCAAGCCTTTTATTGTTTTTAATAT
>JBBPDA010108643.1:0-10934 GCA_037974385.1 Arnoldichthys spilopterus | reverse complement strand
TTTACCAAGGTGACGAAACAAAATGATTGTCTCTTTGTCTAGACCAACTTCACTACACACACACACATGCTTGACAAACCAGATATGTCAGGCTCCACCACTTACAGGCCACAGCACTCCCGACGTCAGCGTTCTCCCTCATTAAACACACCTTATTTCAAAGCTTCAGACAAGAGAAATCCTTAGTATCTACAGCTCTGTTGCTTGGAAACAAAATCAGATTGATGTTCGTGTTCTAAACTGTGTAGATTTCTCAGACTGTTTGATTGTTGCCTTTTCTTTTATTTTTAGATCATGAAGCCAAAGTACAGATCCCTCTCATACCCATACCTCCTCCCCAAATCCCACTCTACTGCGAATGAGATCAAACACCAGGTCCCTGGATGCATCCCCACTAAAGTTCAGGTAACACAGACGGGCTGTAGACTGACATGCTCTATCATAAAACAGGTTCATATTTTCTTTATGTTCAAGTTCAATGAAAAGTTTGGACAGATCAGATTTAATATATATTTTACATAATATTTTCTTAATGCTTCATTTAATAGTAAATTAATTATAGTCATAAAGCAGTTTGAGAGAAGACCAAAAGTGTGCAAAGCTTTAAGACAAAGAGAAGGCGACTTTGAAAACTTCTTTATGTTCTTTAACTGATTTTGTCTTCAATGTTGTTATGTGATGTGGAAAATAGTAAAAACCCTCCCAAAATGATGCATCCACAGTTTTGACCAGTACTGTGTGTTGTGAGTGCTTGTGAAGTGTGGCTCTACTGACCCCTGCAGGTGCTGCGTTCTGCGTCAGATTGGTCAGCTGGTATAAAGCACCATGAGGAGTCCATCCACAATGCCTACATCCATGTGATTGAGAACAGCAAACACTACCTCTACATAGAGGTGAGCGGGAAACTTCCTGATGTAACTCGAGTGACTCATCGTAGCTGATGTTACAGTAATCTGATGGCGTGTGGTGTTTCTCATTATGTTCCTTTTTCAGAACCAGTTTTTCATAAGCTGCGCTGACAGCAAGCTCGTCTATAACAGGATTGGTGACACCATTGCCCAGAGGATCATCAAAGCATACCGGTCAGCTGGGTGTCAAACCAGTCTTTCGTGCTTAATTTTAGCCTAGTTTGCATCTAAAAAAAGATGTGATAATGGTTGAGAGACCCTTTTTTAAACACACGCCTGCACACAGGTTTGTTAACAGAGACGAAGGGTGTGGTTTATATAAATCCTTTTAAAAAATGGTGTCTCAAAAGAAATATGATATATTAAAAAGCACTTTACGAAGTCAGGGATCAAATCAAGTCAGTGTTGTTTTATAAAAAAAGAAAGCAGCTTTACAGAATCCAGGTCTGAGCTCCAAGCCAAATGCGACAGAGGCGAGGAAAAACCTCCTAAAGCTCGAGGAATTGATTGGGAGCCATCAAAACCTGAGGGGAACTCATCCTCTATAGACCATTACTGTAGAGATGATGAACAATATGTAAGAGGCAAAAGTTTACAGGCTTAACCCCCCTCATGACCAGTAGTAAGATAAAAAAAAAACTGTTCAAGACTGTAGTTGTCACTCTACCCTAGGTACAAAAGAACACACAATGTTTAATCTGTTCACTTCTGTTCACCAGGGAGGGTAAGAAGTATCGGGTGTATGTGGTCACTCCTCTTCTGCCTGGCTTTGAGGGAGACATCAGCACAGGAGGAGGAAGTGCCCTCCAGGCGGTCATGCACTTCAACTACAGGTAGATTAGAGACTCAGACCCACAGTGTTACCTGTTCATGAGCTCTGAGGACTGTACTAAAGTATAACCTGTTACCTGTAAAGTGTCTGCACTCTAAACAGATTTCTTCAAGATCTTCACAAGATCTGTCGACACTGTTAGAGAGAGAACATGGTGTACTGCGCTGCAGTGGTTCCAAATCCAGTCCTTAAAATCCACCACTACACATCTGTTCCTAGATGTGATAGCCCTTCAGCTAATTATTAAGCTCTTAATGATCTGTAGCAGGTGTGTAAGAAGACCTGAAACTGTGCAGGACAGTGGGTTTTTAGGACTGGGTTTGGGAACAGCTTCTCTATAAGATATTTGTTCTTTATCTCTACATTTGCAGGTTTTATAGCTGTGCAGCTTCTTTTTCATTTTGCAGTTCACTGTGAATGAAATAGAAGTAGTATTAAACTTAGGAATGACTTTGAGGGTTAAACCACTTCCCATCATGTGGTTTTAAGAGCGTCATTGCACTTAGGGGATTTGAGGGTTGTTGCTCTGACGTTTTTTTCACTTTAGTTTTTTCTTGCAGAACAATGGTCAGAGGAGAATGTTCCATCATCTCACAGCTGAAGAAAGAGAGTAAGTCAGTTCTACAGTCACTGATGTGTGTTCACTAAAGGCATGTTGGGCATCGAGTAGACTTTTTATACCCAAAGACTTTTAAAGATTATTCATATCCAGCATATTCTATATATTGTGGAAAAATGTGACAGAACATGTTCTGATTGGTGTAAAGTGATTTAAGTTTTTTTATTTATACTTTGGATTAACATTTAACAGTGCAAATTGTCATTTTTCTGATTACATGTAGTTTTGATTTGTTTATTCAGATTTGGAATGGAAGTGATGATGAGAGTGGATCTATAATATTTGGTTAGATGACTTGTTAATGAGAGGGTTTGAAAGCTCAGAGAACATTTAGACCAGAAACTGGAACATTTCAACAAGTACAATATGTAATAAATTGTAGCCCTGAACACACCTATGATTTAACGAGCTAGAGAAAAAAATATTTTAAATGGAAGGAAAAAATAAATATACATATGATAAATAAGATAAATCTAACATATAAATAATATATACACAAAATATATAGACACTATACTGGAATTGTAAAAAATGTGTAAAGATTATGCATGTGTTTAAATGTGTGTAAATTCAGAAATATAGAATATGTGTAAATGGGCTAGTGCAAACAGCTTAGTTAGCTAAATAGCTTAATAGAGGTTGGTAGTGCAGGGTAGTGCTGATGGCTACCTAACAATTGCCCATGCAGAGATGCAGAACAGTCATGTAGTGAGGTGCATAGTCCGGCTGAATGTGAGGCATGTCCTACTGAATGTGAGGCACGTCCTACTGAATGTGAGGTAGGTCCTACTAAATGTGAGGCAGGTCCTGATTGAGGAGCCTTATGACCTGAGGTTCTGCTCATAAGGCTGCGGAACCTTAATTTGATCGAAACACAATTTATTAAGGTTCCTCTGGAAGAAATAAGGTAAGTGGATGGTCTCGTTTTTGTATGCGCATGCAGTAGTTGTAAGCTTTTCGTTGTACGCTAGCCAATCAGAGGAATGCACCCAGTGACCGCGCGATGGAGGCAAGAGTGAGGTTTCGCTGTGTGTGAATTATCCAGCAGTCTTTTCGTGTTTTGTTGCACCACTGCTGGAGCTTCAGGAACCTTCCCCTGTGACCCTGAAATTAGTAAGTGTAGAACATGCTGTATGCTGTATGAATGGGTGCAGTTTTCGAAAGTAAGCACTCAAGCACGTGGAGTAGCAGGCAGCCATCAACAGCGCCCAGGGAGCAGTGTACGAGGATGGAACTTTCCTCAAGGGAACCTCAGTGGTGCCCGGGCCAGGACCTTCAGGTCCCAAGGGCAATGTCCTAACAACAAGGCCACCAATGCCCTTTCATATCATACCCCAGATGTTGTTGGTCAGCCATGTTTTGTGCCCAGAGTTTGCTTCTGTATCATCATCCACTTAATACAACCTGTGTAGAGTTGTTTAGTCGTTTTAGACCTGCTGCTGTGGATTCTGGCACCGTATGATATATTTTTTCTCTGCCTGGGGGTGTTTAAATGCCAGACCCACACTTTGAAGAAGTGTATGTTTGCGCCAGCGTGTGGCATGGAATATATTAGACCTCCTGCTGTGCTGCAGAGCAACTCCAGGCCTTTGTGGTAATGGCTGTTTTTGAGAAGATCTAATGAGCTATGTTCTATTCATGACACAGTTAATACAGGAGGAAAACAGGCTGCTTCAAAATCCCAAAATAGAAAAACATCACACAAAAGTCTATCTTCAGGCTCCTGCTCGTGTTTTTAGTTACCTTTTTATACCTTTATAGATACAGTATGACACACACACTGGTTGAGTTGCCAGATGGTGTGTTCTACCACAACTTAGGAGGTTCTGCCTGGACAGGAAAAGCCTTTTTAGATATGCCTTATATCGTAATACACAGCCATTTTTTAAAATTTAAATACTAATAGAATCCCACAAATTAGTAGTTTCTTGCTGTAATTATCTATAAAGATCTTTTTTCTGGATAACACTGCTGATCATACCCCTGTTCTATACCAGATTTTTAGCGTTCTCTATGGCAGACATGGTGGACAGGTCCAGCAGACTGAACCTAGATTAAAAACTTCAGTCCGCTGAAAATTTCTTTTGCCACATTTTAAATCCAATTTGGCAGGAAGACCACAAACCCATCACCCGTAACTGATGCCAGATTTAATGGTAGTTAAACTTGTCTAAAGAAAGATGAGCAGGAAGCCCCACTGATGGACGATCTGGTAGAAAGTACAAGATGCCTGGAACCCTAGTGATTGTAGATCAGTCTGAAAGAGAGTGTTGCAGTTCTTAGTGACCTAGTGTATTGAACAGTCTACCAGGCAGTACAAATCAGGGCCCAGTGACAGTAGATCAGGTTGAAAGTGAGCAGCTCCTAGTGTCCTAGTGTATGGGACAGAACTATACTTTCAGCCCAAGTGTGGGCATAGCATGTTTCTCAGCTTAGTAGTAGTGCAGCAGCTGGTTCATCAGTCCCCAATTAAATGCCTGCACTCTGTTCAAATTTTTGGAGTTGGGGTTGTACTTGTGTTGTGACAACAGCAGAATTACAGAATACTTACTTCTGCCCTTAATGCAATCATACCTGTTATTACATCAAGACTTGTCTTTGTTTTTGATGTTCTCCCTCCTTCTGTTTCTGCAGTGGGAGATCAGTGGATGAATTACATCTCCTTTGGGGGTCTGAGGACCCATGCGGAGTTAGAGGGCAAGCTGGTTACAGAGCTGATCTATGTCCACAGCAAAATGCTCATCGCAGATGATAATACTGTCATTATTGGTAAGTGCAGAAGTCGCAGAATGACTTTAATGATTTTCCTGCAGGTTTTTACCAGTGGTGGATGCTCTGAATCTACACAGGAAGCAGAACTTCCCCTAAGATTTCATCATGACACAGTGCTAACGTGACTAACAGTACATGTATTTTTCTCCCGACTCACAGTGTTTTAAGTGATTACAAAGTCTACACAATATATCTCTTTTTTTAAAGTGTCGTTGTGAACACATCTCAACATACAAAGTGCACCACAATGTAATGTGGCCTCTGCATTTAACCCATCCACACGTGGAGCAGTGGGCAGCTATAAACAGCACCCAGGGAGCAGTGTAGCAGGACGGTACCTTACTCAAGGGAACCTCAGTGGTACATGGGTCAGGACCTGCAACCTTTTGTTTACAAGGGCAAGATCCTAAACACCTAGGCCACCACTGCCCAGTGTCACTGCTCTCTGGTGCAGTTTGTTTAGTGTGAGCTGCATTTCACAGAATACTCACAATATTCTCACAATATTCATGAAAGTGTTGGTGAAAGATAGCAGAATAACAGCCCAGGTTCCACATGTCTATGGCATATTCAGCTACCCACAGTTTAATTGCAATGAAGATAGAGGGTTTGCACTGACATTACTTTCCCACCAGAAATAAGTTTGGACTGAGTGGCAAAACATGTGGCAACATGGCTGCTTTCGATAGGGGAAACTGGTTTAAGCCAGCAGTAAAACACAAATATCTGCTTTATTAAAGGTAGTTAATTCTGTCTGTGATTCTCACAACTTATCAAAGAGCCAGTGGCCCATTAACACTGACCTGTGGCCAGGATTTAGCTTGGCATTTACTGGCAGTACAAACACTGTGTGATTGACATTGTCTCAAACATGGATCAGTCTGCTGTTAAAGCAGATTTGGAGTTGCAGAGAAGTAAAAAAACTAGCACTTCTGCACACTGGTTTTTTATGCCCTTTTTCTGTGGCATATGGAAAATATTGTGAATTAGAGGCAGTTGTGGCCAAGTGGTTAGGACATTGCCCTTGTGAACAGAGGGTTGCAGGTTCAAGTCCCGACTCAAGTACCACTGAGGTTCCCTTGAGCAAGGAACTGTCTCTCTACACTGCTCCCCGGGTGCTGTTGATAGGTGCCCACTGCTCTACATGTAGATGGGTCAAATGCAGAGGTAACATTCAGAAGTGCTGAACTTTGTGTGATGGGGTGTGTTCACAATGACAAATACATATAGATTTTTATCTGAATTTTTTCTCTTTGTTTGCTGAGTTGACACTTAAGCATTTAGTAGTTTTTGTAAGTGTGTAGTTTAGCATCTATAGCTACTTTATAAACAGAGCATAGTAAGGCATTGCTAAATGCGGTCAACATTTCTGTTTTAAAGAAAGTAAAACCCAAAATGATAACCCAAACTGTAAACTTAAGTCTCTACTCCATCAAGACTAAAGGTTGGGTTTTCTGATTCATGATGTCTACTGTTAAAATCCTGCAGTCGGTTACAGGCACATGGTGTAGAAGAGAACTTTTTGGAAGATAAGTGGTGAAATGGTGCCACCTGCTGCTCTGACTTTGTATTGCATCTGCTGCAACACAATAAGCAGATTGTCTAATAGTGTCTTATCTGTGTCTGGATGTAAGAGTCTTTGGTTGGAACACTGGCCTTCATTAGTCAGTGTCCATCCTCATAACTTGTTCTCTTTGACCATCTTGGCACACATGTCTTGCGCTCACCGTGTCACTCTTCAGGATAAAAAGCTCTTTCTCTTGTTCTGCACTCTTCCAGGCTCAGCCAACATCAATGACCGCAGTATGCTAGGGAAGAGGGACAGTGAGGTGGCGGTCATCTATGAGGACACAGAGACAGAGACGTCCACTATGGATGGGCAGGAGTACCAGGCAGGGCGTTTTGGACTGCACCTCCGTCTGGAATGCTTCAGGTATCTGAAAGTGACTATTTATCAATCACATAAATTGCAACAAAATGTGACCTCTGCATTTAACCCATCACATGTGGAGCAGCGGGCAGCTATCAACAGCGCCCAGGGAGCAGTGTAACAGGACAGTAGCTTGCTGCACTTCCTCTCAACACCTGCTGTTTTTGGGTTCAGAACCAATTAACGTTGTTTTCTGGAATTTGGAGACAGTGATGTAATATAATCACTGCTAGAACAAAAACCTCTTATATCCAAAAAGCAAGTTTACAACCTTCTTAACTCTCAGTGTACGTGAATAATGATTTTATGTTAAGTCATTGCGTGTCTTTTTCACACGCAGTGTAAATACAAGTGTAATGATTTGGGGTAGTTTGGAAGCAACTGCAGGTGGCCGTAATTGAGGAGGTTTATTATCAGTACAAAACAAAGACTAGGATAAGACAGGATAAATGTTTAACAAGGAATTCAACTACATAAATGGACAGCATGCAAACAAACAGGGTCTAACTAAACAGCAATACAGTAGCACAGGGATCGTGATGCAGACAGAGAAGTGACAATGGCCCAGACAAACACACAATACTATAAATGAAGATAAACGAGCAACACCTGAAAAGGGAAACAAGGATCAGGTGAACAGGGTGGAGGCATAGGCGTGGCTAAGGCACAACATAAACACCAGACATGAGGACAAGGAGCACATGGAAACCAAAACAAACCAGGAACATGGCAGGACGAGACAGGACTGTTCTTTTCTGACAGTGATGATTTTTTTCAATGTTGTAGCATTAATTCAGATTTTAACACAGTGTAATAAGCTCTGTAATGATTTATCAGTCTTGATACTGTTCAATTGAAGTTTTCATGCTTTGCATCACTCCCTTTAACTGTGTAAACAAGCATGTTCTTACCTGTACCAGGATGATTCTGGGAGCTAACACAGACTCCAGCATAGATGTCACTGACCCTATCAGTGACCAGTTCTACAAGGAAGTGTGGATGACCACAGCTGCTCGCAATGCCTCCATCTACCAAAAGGTCAGTTCACTCAATCTTACTCATCATTACAGTATTTATTATTGATTTATTTGATATTTTATATACTCTACTACCCCTGAGGGGAAACTGCTCTCTATATTTTACTCATCTGGAGCAGTGAGCTCACAAAACTGAGAGCTGTGAGTGGTGAGCACACACACCTGGAGGAGTGGGGGGCATTTCAGACATTGGTGTCCCTGTGACAGTCACAAACCTGCTTCTCTAACCACTAGGCCACGGCTTCCCCGACTAATGACAGAGTCAGATCAAATGAACAGCCTGACAATTCAGATCAAATTATATTACACCTGTTATACGTACTTCAGCCATGTAATTATGTTAGAAGTGAATGTGGAATGTAACATTAGAGATGAAGACTGCAGTGATGGCAGACATCCCTGACTAGAGAATCAACCGAGCAGCCTGTCATTCTATTAACGCCTCCATACATCTGCTGGTTTGTACATAAAAAACTTTTATTCCTAATTCACATTGACGTTGGCTGTTTTTTGTTGATTCCTCTTAAAGCTCTTCCCATCATGGTGAGGCCGCTGTGCAAAATGCGATGTCATGTACTTTTTTGCAGTTCTTTTGCATCTTCTGGGTATACACAAGTGTGTAGTGCAACATTACAAACCCTTTTTTCTTTCACATGTGAAGACACTGCTTTGTCCAAAAAAGTGTCCTGCATAAACACAGTAAGCGTTCAGACACTTTTCTTTTAGTTAGTATAATTTTAGTGATAAATCCACTTCAAATCTTGAGCTGACATTTCTTCAAGGAGAGGTCAGGTTGCCAAAATTGATTTTCAAGATTTTATTTGAGCAAATCAAATAAAAGTTGATTCAAAACATCAAAAATACAGAGAGCAGGTAAAAATCATTTAGTGGAAGAGTGCTTCTGGAGGGAGGATCCCCATAGATGCTGGTTAGGAGGAAAAAGAGTAGAGTCCTCACAACAAGTCTCTTGAGCTCCACTGATCTTGGGTGATGGCCACACGAATTTTATACCCTTTGAGACTGGGATGACATGACCCACCTGGCCAAGCAGCTTGAGCCAGCTGTTCCTGTCACCAGTGTTATCTGTCTATAGGTCTGTGTGAATAGAGGATTTTAGGAGGCACATCAGTGTGCGTTATCCAAGATGGATTAGGTCAAGGCTTAATTGACTGAGGAATGATGCTGACAGCTCCATGTGCTGAGGAGATTCAGAAAAAGAAGTGGCCTACTGTGGGCTGTATATGGTTATGGAATATTAAGTTAGAATGTAGTAAATGTGTTCCCCGAATTCATCAGTCCATACAGAATGTTTTTTGAACATCACAATCTCTCAGCGACTGCACTGTCTTTGTACTCTTTCAAAACCTTTGAGTTAAAAACCTTTCTCTTCCATCAGCACTTTTCTTCTTCTCCTTCCTACTCTTCCTAAAGGAAAGAGGTTTTTTTTTCCTCTTCCCTCATTCCCCTGTGTATGTGTAAAGCATCCTTGGGTTTGTGAAAGGCACTATATAAATCTAACTTATCTAATTAAATCTAATTATTATTATTATTATTATTATTATTATTATTATTATTATTATTATTATTATTGAGTTTTAGAGAAATATGTGTGAATTTACAGCAAAAATGAATATATTTATATTTTCCTTAACACAGTTATTAATAGTGCTGACAGGAGAAAGCAGACATCACACATAAAAACTTTTTTCTCATTTACTGAGAAGTCATTGTTGACAGTTAAAGCTTTTAGAGGTCTCTGCTTTTTGAAGCATTGTAGATCAATTCTGGCCTATTCCCAACTTTCCCCATGGTTACAAGCTTCCTGCAATTTTAAGATCCTCTGTAAATTATACATTGAGATTTCAGTCAGGTTTTTTAACCAAGTCTTGAGTCGTTGCTGTATTTTGTGGTTTTTATCTTGTTTTGGGTTTATTTGTCTTGTTTCCAATCTCTTCCTTGGCTCACGTATGATGGGCAGTATATCACTGTCCCTTTGTGCCTTGTCCTTTCCTGCAGGTGTTCCGTTGCTTGCCTTCCAGTGATGTGCGGACAATCCTGGAGCTGGAAGGATACCTGGCCAAACCAGGCCTGGATAAGGATGACCCTGCCCGGGCTCAGGACGAGCTGAAGAAGATCCGTGGCTTCCTGGTTCAGTTTCCTCTCTACTTCCTCTGTGAGCAGAACCTCCTGCCGCCCATCGGCTCCAAGGAGGCCATGGTGCCCATGGAGGTGTGGACCTGAGAGACCTAATGGCCACACCCCTCCACACCACAGTGTTTGTCAGCCCAGGGCACTGTCCATGAGGGACTGCTCATAGACTCAGTGGGGTTTACTACATAAAGGAGAAAGGAGAGTAGATGAATCTTGACCACTAATTGCTTGACTTGATTTGAGTCATCATCTCTTCTGGAAATATGGTTAAAATGACTTATTGGTTCTTATTACTGGTAACACTATGCAAACTAGAGCGAAAACAAACACACAAGCTGTGTATTAGTCACTCCGACCACACGGCAGATCAATTCTGATTCAATCTTATTACGATTCAGAGTTAGGACAAACTTACACGGAATGCACAAAAATAACTACAGGAACCATTTACACAATAGAGGAACATAGACAACGGAACCAGTACCCCTGATTTTTTATTATTTGGCCAAAAAAAATGAATGACCACTTTGCTAAATATTATAATGAATCCTGATTGATTGTAAAACTCCTGAATCAATGAAGTTGAATCACTACCTGCACATGCAGTTTACAGTGGCTTGCAAAAGTATTCGGCCCCCTTGAACTTTCCCACATTTTGTCGCATTACAGCCACAAACATGAATCA
>JBBPDA010108642.1:0-10935 GCA_037974385.1 Arnoldichthys spilopterus | reverse complement strand
GTGTGTGTGTGTGTGTGTGTGTGTGTGTGTGTGTGTGCGTGTGTGTGTGTGTGTGTGTGCGTGTGTGTGTGTGTGTGTGTGTGTGTGTGTGTGTGTGTGTGTGTTTGTTCATGTGGATCACACACAGCAGTGCTCACCACAGCAAAAATGAACGTTTCCTTCAGGTGCACACACAGGCTCCTGAATAATTCGAGTGAGAGCAGGGTCAGCTCTGGGACAACCTTATCAAAACCCATTAAAAGCCACTTATTTGCAAATGGGAAACGTAAGCTCATTTTTGCAGATGAAGCGTGGATTAAATGTATGCACCGCATGATCTGATCACCCACTGCTGTGCCTTACCTAAACTCTTCTGACAAATGAGACTCAATGAGGCATTGAAGGAACCTACTGGGACCTACTTTTCATTTTTTGTAATGTAATTTTTAAAATATTTTTTACTCATTGGTTACTGAAACAAATGGAGAAATTTTGTGGAAAGCATTGGTTCTAAACTTTCTTTACCCACACACTATTCATCTTTGTACCTACTGAGCAAAGTTGCTGAAAAGACGTCCCCAGAGGCAACATGAATGTTTTTATGACGTTTTTATTTGTAGCCTTCTGAACGTCCAGTGCTGACGTTTTGTCCTTGTTGTGTCCTTGTTTTGTTTTGGTTTAAGCCATGTGTCTTGTCCTTGTGTTCATTGTGTAGCCACGCCCCCCAGCTGTGTCTAGTAATTGTTACTCAGCTGTCTCTTGTTTCCTGTGTCTATTTAGTCTCCTTGGTGTGGTTTGGTGTCGTGGATTGTCTGTTGTATACTGTTGTGTTTATGTCAAGCTCCATCGATCATGCTTCGTGTTTTGTTTTCTCAAGTTTACGCTCTGTGTTTGTCGTTTTTTCTTTAATAAATCTACGTTTTTTTAAAACTACGCCCCGCCTGCGCTTGCTGCCAAAACAACCCACGATCATTACAACATCAAACACAAAGAAGGAAATTTGGCTTAGCAGTGGATTTTGAGTTAATTTTATATAATGTGTTTTAAATACGTTTTGAATTGTAAACACAAATATTTCTCAGCACGTTAATTATTTGCTTTCAGACAGTTGAATATTTGTAGAACATCTCTAAGTGCTAATTGTCTGCGGAGACAGCTGCCCCACATCCAATTAGGTTGTCACCCCAACAAAAGCTGAGCCTGGTGGGTCAAAAAAAACAGCCCCAGTCAGTTTACTGTGTGAGAAAGTCTAGCACACAGTTCCATAAATAGAGTGTAAGAGGTGAAAGAAGTATTCACTATCAAAAAAGGTGTCAGTCATTAAGCACTGGAACAAAATGACAAACTCTAAAAAAGTTTTGGTATGAAACTGTGTTGCAAAAATACATTGTGTTTGGGTTCACCAATGTAGTTCTTTCCTCAAAGTCTGCTTTGGAAAACAGGTGTAAAAAGCATAACAAATACACTGAATGGCCACTTTATCAGAAATTCCTGCTTTGGAGCTCCACACTACTGGTGTACATTTAGAAACTGTAGCCCATTTGCTGGTGCTAAGTTACTCTTAACCATCCTCTAGTTTTGCAAGCCAAACTTCTGCATATTGCCACAGGGTCGGTTGCATTTCTTGATATAATGTGGTCAAGAACCAACCTCCAAGACAGGAGGTCATCTGACGGGCATTAGGACTAACAGGCCACCCAATTAGAAAATAGATGGATGGTCTTGGGGAAGCTGGAGCTAATTCCAGCTGACTATGGGCCCAAGGCTGGGTTTACCCAGGATAAGAGAGCAAACCACTGCAGGGCAATGCACAGACAGACAACCACTCACACAGACACTCACCTCTCACTCAACTATGGCAATTTAGAGTAACCAATCAACCTTTTGGAAGCCTTTGGACAGTGGGAGGAAACCGGAGCACAAACAGGGAGATATTGCAAACTTCACACAAAGAAGCCCACCAAGGGATCAAACCCAGGACCTTCTGGCTGTGAGGCAACAGTGCTAACCACTGCACCACTGTGCCGCATAACTAATTAAACTAAAACATAGTTATTGGGCTGAATTAAACAGTTGGTAAGATCATCTGTTGCATTTCTAGGAAACAAGATAAAGGGTTTGTAATTGTAATAGAAATACCTCATGTTACACATTGATCTTTAAAATAATGTAGGGATTTAGGTCAAGTCAAGTCAAGTCAATTTTATTTTAATAACACCTTTTAAAACTGACGTTGTCACAAAGCAGCTTACAGCATCTAAGTGCCTAATGAGCAAGCCAAAGGCATCAAGGGAAAAACTCCCTAAGCTTGAGGAAGAAACACTGGGAGAAACCAGGAGAATCCATCCCACTCTGGTCAACATCAGATTGAAATCCATCCATCCATCCATCCATTTCCAATCACCTTTCCCGGTCATGGGGAAGCTGGAGCCAATCCCAGCTGACTGCGGGCCTAAGGCAGGGTACATACAGAACAGGAGGCCAACCCATCACAGGGCAACACTCAGACAGACAACCACTCATACACACATTCACACCTATGGGCAATTTTCCAATCCATTTCCAGAAAGGCACCTGTGGCCGACCCGGGGATCGAACCCAGGACCTTCTCACTGTGAGGCAACAGTGCTAACCACTGCACCACCGTGCCGCCCCAAGATTGAAATAACAAATAAAATAAAAAGAAAATGATCTCAGATTCTAGAGGTGGCAGCTAAAAGGCCATAGCTTGGAGCAACATATCTAGCATTAGCATGCTGAGAGTCAAGTTTTTATTGCCTTTAACAAAAGTAACACCAAGCTAAACTAAAAAAGATGCTTTTTCTTTGTCATGCCTTTTAAGCTGTGAAATCACTTTGCAAATGTCACTAAAGGCCCTCTTTCCTTTCAGTCATAATGATCAGCACAGAAGCACTTGAGCACTTTGTGTTGAACTCAAACCAATAACAGAGCACAAAACACTTCTATCTCACTGAGAACATTTGAAAAAAATCACCTCAATGTGCAAAACAACACATCCGGTGTGAATCCCCATTAACTATATATAGCAAGTTTGCAAAGTTTAATATTTTAGTGATTGAAAAAGCCCCTGGAGTGTTTTGTGAATGTTTGCAACAAGTGGAAAAAGCAAGTGGGATTAAAGCCCAGCCCCCCGTTGGCCGAATGATGTGCCACACTATGGCTCCTCATCAAAAATCAGTCTGTTCATATCACTGAGAAAACCCCTCAAGTCATTGCGAGCTTAACATGCTATATATCAGATCATATATATAAAGATTTTTTGAGGCTGAGACTTACTACCTTTTCCCGATAGCCTTCTGGCTTATCCACATGATCAAATTGTAGGGGGCAGAAACGTTCGTTTTGGAAAGCAGTGGCACCATTGTAATTCAGTATTTTCTTATTATGTAATCATGAAAATTAATATTAGGCAATGTGAGAGACGCCTTTAGTTGCTTACAATTTACCCTGGGTTCCTTTGTGACCTTTTGGACTATTACATGCCGTACTCTTTGGGTGACCTTTGTTGGTCAAGCACTCCTGGAAAGGGTAACAATGGTCTTGAATTGTTCTACACTTGTGCACATTCTGTTTGACTATAAACAGTTCTAAAGGGTTCACACACATTTAAGCATCACTACATACTACAATGCCATGACTATATCAGTGTCACTGGTGTAGTGATTACAGTCTACAACCTCAATGATATCTGATAATTAGCAGTCCTGTGGCCTGTTACTGACCAGTGATAAAAGGGGTAGAGATGGGCTGATAAAATGTTTAGAGGCACCAGGCTGCAAACGTACTTACATATGAAAAACTTTGAGTTAGGAGGAGGCCATAAAGTGGCAAATGAGTGTAAGCAGGTAGATGTTTCTTGTAAAGTGGATGGTAAGTGTATATAATACTCTGAAACAGTGGTTCCCAACTCTGGTCCTCCTCTGCACATTTTTCTGTCTTCCTTGCTCTTGCATGCCCACAACCCAAGGAAGACTAAGCTGATTACTTAGCTCAGGTGTGCTGGGAGCATGAAAAAACACTAAAATGTGCAAAGCATGGGTTAGGTCATATTTCTTTAAAACTTTCCACAGTTGGGAAACATTCACCTAAAATTAATATCCAGTAGGACAATAAAGGCCTCAAGTTCCCAAGTTCAAGCTCTAGTCTTAGTCTTAGGGGGCACCTTAAAGTGCTTTTCCCTGGTCAGATACAATTCATTATTATTAAGCCGTTATTGAGTGAAACAATATGTGTGAGCAGGGAAAACACAGTATTGAGGGGTTGTAGAGCCTTGGGAGGTTTTTCCAGCTAAGAAACTAAAATTACACATGAACACATAGGCCTACCCTGAAGCTGATCTTAAAGGAACTGTCCAGTATTTTTCAACATAATTTTTATCTGCCACATCTGTAGTGTACAGTCGATTACCCTGGACAATAATTTTGACTTGAAACACACTAACAACAAAAGTCAATGGGCAAGTGCTGATGCAACTGCCCACTGTCTTCTATTTTAAGCAACTGCCCATTGGCATCTGTTATAAGCATGTTTTGAGTCAGTGATTCTTCAACATGATTGTCCATGGTAATTGACTGCATGCTGCAAATGCAGGAGATAGTTTACATGATCTGTACAGTCAATTTACTCTGATACAACATTAAGTTTTCCTTTTAAGACTATATTAAGGGGACAGTGAGGAAAAAAAAATAAAGCAGACAAATGAGGATTCACAGACTGTTGATGCATGCAAAAACAATGGTAACTATGGTAACTTCAGCAAAGAGAGAGAGAGAGAGATAAAGAGAGGGAGACAGCGAGAGAGAGAGTATGTGCATGAGAATGATAGGACGGACTTGGAGTGTAAAAGAAGCATTAAATATTAGGCTACATTTACCCATACTTGTGCAATGACTTGTTCAAATGTAAGCCAATGGGGACATTCTCCTAAGGCCATACTCAACCCTTGAAAATGCAGCTCTTGCCGAAAGGCCTTTGTGCAGCCTGCTGTGTACACTGTAAGACTTAAAATAGAAGCTGAGTAAGATAGTGATATATTACTATGAGCAGAATAGTCTGTGCTAGGGTAGAAACTCTAAAAATGTTAACCCAGCAAAAAACAAAACAAAACAAAAAAAACTCACACACCAACACTATCCAAGAAGATAATAAATACTATTAGTCAATCCAGACAATTGTACTATTACTTGTACTACTAATGAAATGTAATATTATTTTCCAAATATATCAGAATATCTGTGTGTTTGACACTAAGGATGTTAGCATTAATTATATAATGACTCCAAGTCTTATTACAGGCACAGTATGCTAAAAGAATGTCTTATGAGCCTGATATAGCTTTAACTTCTCTTAAAATTACTCTAAATTTTCCAACTTTCCAAAGTACTGCAAACTTTGACAGAAACCACATTTCCAGGAAGTAAACTTACTGCCCATTTGGAACTATTCCTACCCTGTTCAAAAATAAATGCTGGTTGGCCCTCCACTTCTGCCCTCCACTCAGCTGACTGGTGACTGACTGCAGTCATGCAATTCTGTTCCTATAAGAGTCCTTGGGCAAGACTCCTAACAGTACATTTGCCTGTGTTAGTTGTATAGATGATACTGTATGTTGACCAGCATTAGTAAAATCTTGAAGATGTTTTACCACTGATACAAGATGTCACTTATACAAATACTTTTTATAGTATTTACAGCATTCAGCAGTTCAGGTAATCAAATTAGGCTGATATGCTGTATCATATTTTGGAAGGAAAAACAATGAATTTGTGTAATGTCATGCACTGATTATATGTCTTTCTGTGGTTTATAAGGGTTTGAGTCATTTCAACAATAGCGCTCTCAGTATCGGGAAAGAAAAAACAGTATTGCGACATCTCTTATTCAAGGGGAAATTTCTTATCTCAACTAATGAATGTCCAAGACTAGCTTAAACCCCAAGTCTTGTTGCTTACTTTGAGTAGACTGTTAGACTATTAGTCAAGGGTGGAATGACTGACAAATCACAGAGAATAATACACAATAAAAAACCCATTCAAATAATTTCTCTGAGAGTAAAAATCTTCTTTCAGGCACATCTACAATAAGTTTTATGCAAGATGAATGATGTGACAGCTCATAAATACATTCAGTTCTAGAGAAAACACTGTGTTAACAAAAAACCCCCCACAGAGGAATAGGTAGGCCTTAGGGCAGATATATCTTCAGGTGGTTCCTTGTATTAATCAGGTTCCAAGAAAGCTCTTGCCAAAAGTATACATCATAAACATTCAAGGCATGTTGCATCTTTAATTACAAACCCACTTATTCTCCACAGAGTTCACAGTAACCTTAAATAAAGTCTTACAAAGGCCCTGCAGCTGAATAGCTCTGACGATGTAGCTTACATCCCAGCAAATGGAAAGAGAGCTATAGAAAATGGAAGCATAAATACGGCAGCTGTGTCTGGGTGAAAGAAAACAAATGTTTTTTTAGGAAGGTCAAAGGCAGTTTATATTGAGGTTTTTAGGAGGGAACAGGCCACTCTTATTTTATTTTATTTTATTTCCATCAGCTTCTTAAAGTAAATAAGCTTATGAATTAACCAAAACAAATGTGTGGTTGTACTTTGTTATAGTGTCCCTCAGGGCTGAAACTCCAAACAAAAACCAGACTATACATTATCTGATTGAAAACCTAGAAACTCGCAAAAAAATTCAAATAAGCCATATTCAAATAAGTTTTTTCTCAATTAATGGTGTGTATAGAGCTGTTTATTCTTCAGTAAGTCTTTACCATAAAGTTTTGTATTAGCATGTTTAGTGTATTTAACGTATGGCTTGTCGAGTTTGTGGTAGTGGAAAGTTTCTGCTGTGCTGCTCACATTCTTGGTAGAACTTGGCTTAGCTGATGTGCATAGCACAGTCATGTGCAGTTCACGTACAATTCATCACTGATGTTTTACATAAACTTTGCATAATTAATATTATTCTAAACATATACAAGAGGCAAGCAACTGTAATATAATTACTAAATAGTTTAAATTATAACATGCTGCAGTGCACTATATATGCTAAAGCAGAGTTAAACCCAAAGTTTAATTTAAAGTGTTAAGTTTTTCAATATTAAGATTCGGAAATTCTGTTTTTTTCTTGTTTTGTTTCTAATATAGGTATATAGGCTCCCGTTTGATCTCAGGTGCCTGACATCCCTCTCACTCACAGCAGTAAATGTCACACTTTAGTTAAAATCTGTGCATTTGACTGAAAGAGTAGAGCTCAGTCCCTGGTACGAACCCAACATTTACAAATGTCATATTAAACATTGAAATAACTTGTAGAATTGCTGATCTACCAAAGATATAATTTGCTCGCAATGCAATTCATGAAGCTTAAGCTGGCTTCTTATTTCCACCTTAAACTAGACCACTATTTTCCATTTAATTATGTTCTGAGCATCACATTATTTAAGGTGGAACCAAAACTTCTAACAAGCCAATGAACCTGAATTCAGATTTAAAGCATTTAAATACAAAGTGCCTTTTTACATTAGATCTGCGTTTTTCCATTGATGTGAGATGACCGAAAGATTTTTTTTCCATTTTCTGGACAGACTGGTTTATAAGAGTGACACTTAAGTGAACACCAGATGCTTCATAGTGCAAGATCTAAGAAGAAGTTTCTTAAAACAGCTCCCAAGGATTGCTAGCCACAGATTAGCATTTTTTGCTTAAGCATTCCTTCAATGTTCCATGTAAATCCACTTGTTTCTGACTGAAGGTCCACAGGAAGTAGATATACTATTACATTCCTTCTGAAGGAGAGTGCTCAATATAAATGACACCAAAAGAACCTCAGGTGTCATAGAAGCGTAGGATGGAGATGTGAGTCCCTAAATACAAGCTGGCTCATTTTACAGGCCAAAGGTTTTGCTTTAAAATGGGTCTATTTTTCTCAAAGAAAAGAAGCACAAAGTGCTCACTTTTGGCAAATCTCCTAAAAAAAGTGGTTAAAATCTCCCTTTACCTCACTTGGCAAAGGACACACACAAACACACCACAGCGGAGGCACCAGAGGATGTTAAATCTCCTTTACAGCAGTGAAAGTGGCAGTGCCTTTTAAGCGCAGTGACAGGGAGAGCTCTCTCTCTCTCCTTCCTCTCTCTCTTTTTCCTTCTCCTTTCTCTCTCTCTCTCTCTCTGCTGTAGGAGATGTGAACACTGAATGACACTAGCTATGGCTGGGAGCTTTCTCTGGCAAGCTGACACTTTTACCACACACACACACACACACACACACACACACACACATCCAACAAGGCAAACACTCTCCCCCCACTGCACCTGGGACATCTCACTGTATCCAAGACAATGCACTGAAGTTCAGCAACTGTTCTAACAGCAGCTTATGTAAAGGAATAGAATATAATGTGTATTATCAACTATAGCAATACCTTCCACCTGGCAAATTGGTCCAAATGCATTAAGAATAATCACAGTATTAATTACATGTAAAAGAGTTTTTATTGTCCCTTTTGTGAAAGCAGTACAAAATCACTTTAAGGCTAATAATTCATTAAAAACTGAATGGATGAATTAGTTGAATTAGAATTTTTTCTTAAAAATTGTTGTGGTTAAACAGTGTTGGCTAAAAACAATTAAATTACTTTACAAATTACTGCATATAATAGTGAGTGAGTGAATATTTGTCATTGTGTACACACCACAGCACACAGTGCACCACACTGAAATGTGACCTCTGCATAGGAGCAGTGGGAAGCTGATAGCAGCGCCCGGGAGCAGTGTTTGGGGGCGGTACCTTGCTCAGGGGTACCTCAGTGATACTTGTACTAGTCTGGGATCTTAAACCAGCTACCTTCAGGATGTTTCCTTCAGTTCTCTTATTAATACATATATGCCAAAGCTATATCGTGTAAGTGTAGTTGTGACACTGTGTGGGACTTCACAACTGTCAAATTTGATCTACCATTGTGCCCATTTCCACTATTAACCATGACTATCGAGCAGGAACAAATAAATCATAAAATTCAACAACAACCATGGAGCCCATTTATAACGCATTTATAGTAATTTGAGTTTTTTTTTAGAATTCACTGATATTTGCTAATTTGAGTGAAGCTATCCTCCAAGGACTAGTTTGACCAAACATGCAAACCATCAATCTGCTTGTTTACCTGTGGGATAGTTTCTTTTGCCTGTTTAATCTCATGACTGTAAAATTGAACTCTCATGGGTTTTCACACACTGTGAATAATCATGCTTCTTGCCATTACAGCAACTCCCTGGATGGCTCATGGATTTGACCAAATGTATGTTTTCCATCTCTTACCTCCCTTTTCCTGTTAGAATTAGCCTGGCAGATATAATGCTAGTATTCATGCTAGCATGATGTCGACTACAACCTGAAAGGAGACGACCATCCCAGATGGCATATTAATTAAGTTGACTGCGAGTATTAACACTCATATCTTTGTCCAAACAACTGTGTTTACAGGAATTAACTGCTCCAAAATAAACAAAAGCCCACATTTACTATTAGCATTATGCAAACAAGATCACTGTTGGCTACAGGCTAGCATATGTTGCTATAATGTGTCTGCAAAACATTTTCTATATTATATATAAAAAGTCTTGCATCATTTGAAACTTTTCATTTTATAAAAAAGGTCACAGCTGGCTGTGGCACCCACAGAGATCAAACTCTCAATCTCCCAATGATAGGACCAACAGCTAAAACTGGTTGCACCACTAGGGAGCAAAATAATGGTTTTGCAATTTTTTTTCTCTTATTATTGTTAAAATTCACAGACTGAAACCCTTCAAATCTGCAAATCAACATAAATATTTCTAAATATGTTATTACAAACCAGTGGAGTGGAGTTTGCATCCCTAAAATGTTGTAGAGAAGTGTACAGTCACCTACTCTGCCCACACATTTGTTACCTTGGACAGCCTGGAGCTTGTGGGTCTGTATGATGATGCAGAGTTGAAGGACCAACTGGGGGGCACTCTCCAGGAATGTGGCGAGCAGATGGAGCATACTAACATCAGCATACTCATATACCATCCTCCAGTAGAATCTCCAGCGGTCGTTTTCTCCACTCTGCCTGCTCCGGATGCCAAGGTAGATAGTGTGGAAGTACCTAATGAAAGAGAGAAAACCTCTTTAAAGTCAAAGAAAAACACATCTATATCTGCCTCTAAATATTCACCCCTGCACTGATAAAGTGATTTCTTCATAGTGTTGTCACATTTCCTTTGAACATGATCTTACCAGACAATCTATTCCAGACATTAGTAGATTTTAATTTTGTGTCCATCTTTGTAAACAAGAAAACAGAATATACTTCACATTTCACTCTCCTTTTATTGTTACTTTGATTAAACAAATCAATGACCTTCTCTTTGTCCCAGGAATTCATTAAATATCACAGTGTGTTCAACAATAAAGGCTGCATGGAGCTTCTTTTACACAGGGATAGCAAACACGGCAGCACACAGGAAACTCCAGCTCCACATGCTGAGCCATTTTACTATGGCCAATGAAGACATGCACATAAACCCAGTTACTCTGGCAGTAGGTTTTTACAGAGTGCAGAGTAGACTGTATCCCACATTTTCAACATATTTTATGACATCTGGGTCTGTTTATCTTCCAAAACAGGTTCATTTTCAGTCAGTCTTTATCTCATTGAAAAGAATATGAATTCAGTGAGAATATGTATGTATATTGTATTGTATGTAAATGAAAAACCCTTATTACAATTTTGAATTCATTACTTTTGTGCTGTCACAAAAATCTATATGTATCTGCTTATTCAGCATGCTGCAGTTTACCCCCTCTCACCCATGGCAAAGTTATTAGACAGTGGGCAGTGGTGGCCTAGTGGTTAGGACACTGCCTTTGGGACCTGAAGGTCGCAGGTTTGAGTCCCGGCCCGG
>JBBPDA010108641.1:647-10936 GCA_037974385.1 Arnoldichthys spilopterus | reverse complement strand
AGGCGGGGCTAAAGAACACGAGGGCAACACATGTGGAACAGACAGGCACAAAAACAAAGGGGCGTAGACCTTACACATATAAGACCTAACCCACAAAAGGGCTATTCCCTTAATTTCAATGACATTTCCTTGTCTGTCAAGGAGGATGGTGTGATCAATAGTATATCAAAGGCTGCATTAAGGTCGAGTAGCACAAGTAAGGAGATACAGCCCTGATCAGATTCAAGTAGAAGGTCATTTACTACCTTTACCAGTGCTGTTTCTGTTTGATGATGAGGCCTAAAACCTGACTGGAAAATTTTTTGAATGTTGGTCCTATGTAGAAATGAGCATAAGTGCTGTGCAACAGCCTTTTCTAGAATTTTTTTAAATAAAAGGCATGTTTGATATTGGCCCATAGTTAGAAAGCTGGCAGGGGTCGAGGTCTGTTTTACCAGTTGTTTAACAACTGCTAGCTTAAAGGAAACAGGTACATAGCCAATACAGAGGGAAGAATTTATTATTCTCATAAAAGCTTCCATTACTGTTGGTAGTATTTGTTTTAAAAAGTGCATAGGTATTGGGATCTAGGATGGAAGTGGATGAATTTGAGGAGAAGGGAAGAAAAACAATCTAATCATTGATCTGACAACTGAATTTTTAGAAGAGTTGAGTAACAAACTGTCTGGATTTGAATTAATAGACTGAATTTTGTGTCTAATATTTTGGATTTTATCATTAAAATGGTTCATGAAGTCATTGCTGCTATGTATTGATGCTATGTCTAATAGAATTTGTAATGGTATTGAATAAGAATTTTGGGTTATTTTTGTTATCTTCTATAAATGTGGAGAGATAAGTAGTTTTAGCAGAAGGGCTTTTTTTTGTAACTCAGGAGACTTTCGTTCCATGCTAGTTTGAATACTACTAAATTGGTTTAATGCCATTTATGGTCTAATTTTCATGTTATTTGTTTCAACGCACTCGTGTGATTGTTATACCAGGGAGAAATTTTTTTTCTCTGATTAATTTTCTTTTAAGAGGAGCTACATAATCTAAAGTGAATTTTGACTTTAAGTATTCAGTTACCTGATTGAGTTCTGGGGGTCTGATCCAATCAATTTTGAAAGCTCTGGGAGATTACTGATAAAATTCTGATCCATAGATGATGTGAATGTGCACTTGATGTAATAGCATGGCAAAGTTTGTGTGTTGTTACTAAGATGCAGTTTAAATGAAATAAGATTACTGAGATTGCCTCAGACTGTGGGACTACAAGTATGTTTTTTATATTTAAACTGAGAGTTAGTATTAAATCTAGCATGTGGCCACCATTGTGAGTGGGTTCAATGACGTTCTATTTAACTCCTACTGAATCTAGAATAGACATGAACACTGTTCTCAGAGGGTCATTGAGGTTATCGAATTAAATATTAAAGTCTTTGACAATTAAAGCTTTGTCTGATGAGACAGCTAAATTTGTGATAAAATCTTCAAATTCATTGGGGAATTCAGAATAAAGCCCTGGCGGTCTGTAGATGATTATTAGTGGAATTGACAGGGTAGATTTATTTTTTGTGGTTACATGTAATATGTTTGAAAAAGAACACCAAAAGCTTTAAATGTTTGTCCATGTTTGTGTATGATGCTAAGATTATCATTATAAATAACTGCAATGCCTCCTCTCTGCCAGAAATCCATTAATTAGGCCGGTGTATATAACTATATGCAGGGTAACATATTTATCTTTATCAATTAATGCTATGTGCTCATTTTGTTCAATCCATGTTTCTGTTAGACACAGTATATCAAACCCCTAATTAGTGATAATTTCATTGACAATAAGGGTTTTGGAAGTAAGAGATCTAATATTAAATAGTCCTAACTTAAGATCAAAAGTGCTGGTTTTACATTCAGTCTGATCTGATTTTATATTGATTAAGTTCCTAAAAAAGACTCTTTGAGTATTTCTATGTTTTTGCTTAGTTGGGGAAGTCTGAATATATTCTAACCGTGGTGATGACTCTATGCAGCTAGCAGACAGTTGGTGTAGCCTGTCTGTCTGCTCCCTGGCCTTGGCCCTGAGCTGTCATCGATTAACTGTCCTGAGACTATGTGCTATGCTGCAAGAAATGAGAGCAGCACTTTCCCATGTGGGATGGATACCGTTCCGCCCTAGCAGGCCAGCTTTGCCCTCAAAATTACTCTAATTATTTATGAAGCCCACATTGTTTCTCAAGCACCACCTGGACATCCAGCAGTTCAGCGAGCACAGCCTGCTGTAAACTATGTCACCATGCCGCATTGGTATGGGGCCAGAGCATATTACGGGATTCGGACATCATCTTTGCTAATTTTATTCTTAGTAATCTCACTTTCTTGAAGGCAAATTTCATTACCTCCTATGTGGAAAACTATCTTGGAATAGTTATGCTTGCCTAGGATCCTGAGATTACCTGCTATGTCCAGTGCTCTGGCTCATGGGATACACCTGACTAAAGCTGCTGATGGTGGTATCTAAAGGCCTAGCTAATTTCACATACCTTAAGATAAAGTCTCCTATAACCAGAGCTCTTTCAGGTTTCTCAGCAGGTGCTTTACTGAGGAGAGCAAACCTGTTGGACACATGAATTGGAAAGGAATGCTGCTCCAGTTGGCAAGGCTCTGTGATTTCTATGCCGCCGAGCTGTCACCCAAATGCCCCGCTGTGTTGCTAACTTCGCCTAAGGCCTCCAGACTTTCCCCTATGGATACTGTGCTGTTCTCGCTTTCACTAGCCCTTTCTAGAGTCTGGATGTGCACCTCTAATGCTGCAATCTTCTCTGTCAGAGAGCTAACTAAAGTATACTTCTCGCAAATAAAGTTATTAATAAAGACGAAGGAAGAATAACTAAACATGCTGCACTCAACGCACTGAACAAGCTGATTGGTATCTGTGGTGACAGTTTGAACATACCTGAATAAAGAATGAATGAAAAGTCTCCACTCATTTTTGTCTTCTGATGGAGAAACTCACTCTTTGCTTGAAAAAATGAAGCGTAAAAAGTAGGGAAAAGGTACAAAAGATAAGTATATGCTTAATATTGTAAGCTAAAAGAAGAACTACTGTACTCCTGGTAACATTTATATTAAATACATTTTTGTTGTATGTATTGTTGGAGTCTTTTTCCACACCAGCTGCTGAGACAAACAGAGGGTTGTAGATCATCATTTAAGCACTAACCTCCAAATTAAATTTTTCAGAGGAAAGGTTACAAGGGCTTTGCTGCAGTGGAAGTGTTGGAGCGAGTTGTGTTTAAACATTAGAGCGCTGTTCACATGTTCCATGTGACCAGCAGAAGAGCAAGCGATTACTGCATTCCCAGTAGTTTTTAGTGACTAGGGTCAAATTCAGTATGGAATCAGTGAGTGTTTTTTACTCATACAGTTTAATAACATGAATGGCATGTGCTATTACAGGCTCTTACCAACACTCCATAACTGCAGTCCTTCAGGGAGTGTATTAAGTCAAAATATAGTCTGAAATACACGCACACACACACACACACACACACACACACACACACACATGTTGTTGGCACACATATGCAAACATTCAGGCTATGGCCACTGGGGACAAAGCATGCACAATCTGAAACACATATGAAAACAAAATTACCCTCTGCTTCACACATACACACACACATACACTCTCCAGCAGGAAAACACAAGCACATGGGTAAGAGAGGCTATCATTATCCTCCTCAAGATGTTCCAAACATTTCAATTATCTGACAGTTTAAGCAGAGAAGTGCTGCTGAAACTCACAGAGAGAGAGAGAGAGAGAGAGAGAGAGAGAGCACTGCTAATTACCTTAATGACTATTAGCCATGGGGCTATGGGGTGGGGAAAAAATGTAGAGAGAAAGGATAGGAGGAGAGATGATGGGGAACAGGAAAAGAGAAGGAGAGAAATAAAGAGAAAAAAATGGAAGAGGCAAAAGAGAGAGAAACAGATGAAGAAAAAGCAAGAAAAGGCAAAAGAGATGGGGGGTAAGGGGAAGGGAAACTGCAGAAAATGTCCAGACTTGATTCTATAGACATGTTTCTTAGGTCAGGTGTGAAAACGGCTTTACACTAAATTTGAAAGACATCACAGAACGTTTTGTTGAATCATGAATTCCAGGTTGAAGCATCACAGTATCACTGTTACATGTCGGCACTGGTGTGGCAGTGTAGAGAACACCACACAATAAGCGCTATCCATATGGAGAAACTTTCATAATTCTTAGTTCCCTCTTTTATGTGCATCTACACTTCACAAACTGAGATTACAGTTCTTAGAATGACACTTTGAGGATCTATTTTATCTCTTACTTCAGGTTAGGTACATTCTCGCAACAGAGGATTCATGAGTGACGTAAGTGAACTGTGATTGCTCCAGTTGAAAGTGTATGGGGATTACACCTGCCATTTTTAAATTATCTGAAAAATGAACCATGTATATAACAGCTTTTAGTGCTAAGAAAACAGACAAATGTGCTGAGAGTGAAGTCTAGGTTTTATTAAGCTGATGTGCAACAGGGGAAATACACTGTTTAAGAGAACTGACCACGGCTAACTCCATCTTCTCCTATATGGTTGCTATACCAGCCATTGGCCGGCTTACGTTACTTCAGCGCTCCAACTGGTTGTGCAAAAGCAAACAGAAAACACACCTAAGAAAGTGTGTATTTTCTGTGGCAGCTCCACAATGCATAGTTTCTCTTAAAAATTCCCAAGAACTGTTTGGTCTGAAAGGGCCTCATATCACTTTTACAGGTTTGCACTGATGCGGCACAGTGAAGAGCAGTGGACAATGTTGAGCCTGTAGGTTAAACCCACCCAGCCCCTTTTAAATCCTTTTTCACCCCTCTCTCTTAACCCTCTCCACAAACACACACACACACACACACACACACACACACATATGCATGTCAAAATACATTAGTGGCAGCTCTACACAAGCCCATGAAGAGATAGGCCAATTTGTTCTCCTAATAGCAGCTGCATTATTCCAATATACCCTTGGGCTGTCTTCAAGTTCACATACGTGTGTTTGTGTTCATGCATGTGTGCGTGCATGTGTGAGATGAACACATGTCAAATCAAGGAGAGGTCACTTTGGGGTGTAAACATGATGTTCTCCTCAGATTGTTTGCTTGTTTCTTTACTTACTTACATATTTACTTGCAGAGCCTTTCTTAAGCTTTATTTATTAATGCTCAGCCATTCTTTGGTCCTCTTAAAAATGGGGTCTGATGCCCTCAGTAATGTGTGTGAAAATTCTCTGCTGCCCCAGCACAGTTTCATACATCCTGTGCATTGTAAAATCCTGTCTCTTTCTCATGAATATTGTCGCTGTCCAAATAATCTATCTGTTTTCTTGTGATTTTTATGCATTAATCAGCCTTACCATTAACATCACCTGCCTAATACTGAAGTCCCATCATGTTACTAAAAGAGCTCTGGCTGTGGTGTACTTTGTCTTCTGACTCCTTTCTTTTAGAGTCAGCCTTCACTCCCCACACACATTATTGAGCTTTGGATGCTCATAATCCTGATGCTGATTCACCAGTTGTCCTTCCTTGAATCACTTTGGGTAGGTACTAACTTCTGCATACCTGGACTCCACAAGACCTCCCATTTACTTGCTGCAGTCAAAGCTACAAACCACTTTAGTAAACACTGAGATGCTGCTTAGGCCTTTGCTGACTCTGCATCACTATCTGGTAAGCATTGGTAAGCCTTTCTGAGTTTTGATTCCTCCCAATGTTTCTTCCTCCAGCTTGCCTCCTCACCTCTGTGGTTTTGTGATAACATCACTTTTAAAAGATCCCCTCCCCATCAACAAATACCATAGACTGCGACAAAAATGTAACTGCATAGTGCCCAACACTGTTCAAACCACATCTATGTCCATGCTTAGAAGGATGTTTCTGCAATAATCTTGAGGCTTTGGAGGACCAGTTCTTGGCAATTTTCTTTTTAAAGCCAGGTGTCAATCAGCATAAGCGTTATTAATTTTTCACACTTATCCAGGGTTGGCTCATGATGGCAGCAAGCTAAGCAGGTTATTCCAGCCCTGGCAATGATCTCCAGCTTCTCCTGGGGGATCCCAAGATGTTTTCCTACCATATGGGACACTTAATCCCTCCAGTGAGTTCTGGGTCTACACTGAGGTTTCATCACAGTTGTATGTGTCCAGAGAACTTCCAATGACTTTGTATACATTTACATTGTATTATGGGGGAATTCTGACATACTAGTGTAACACCACATCTCTTTATCTGTGAACATTTGTTTTATCTTTTTTGTCCCTTACCCTCTGTCTCTCTCACTCTCGCTCTCTCTTTCTCTCTCTCTCTCTCTCTCTCTCTCTCTCTCTCTCTCTCTCCTCTCTCTCTCTCTCTTTCTCTCTTTATCTCTCTCTTCTCTTTGTGTAATAAAAGACTTTGAACTGACTGCTGTGTGTGTTGCAGGTGGGCTCCTGCTGACCTTGGCCAGGTTTAATATTCATAAAGCCTGGTTCAGCAGCTTTAGGCGTTAACATAGCACTCCTCCAGTGCTGAATTGATTCTCATCGATTACCATTGGCTTCCCCAACTGGCACTCACATCTCTTACTCAAGGACTCCTCCAGTGGCTTTGTGGACCAGCACCATGATATATGGACAGCCAAACAAATTATACTGGCTTTTGAAGAGATAATAATTACGAGTAATTCAACTGATGTGGCAGAATTACAATTGGATAACAGTGGTGACACTGAAACAGGGTGTCTGTAGATGTCATTATTTTCTCCAAACACTAGGGACAGTATTGCATTGGAACTTCTGTGGGAGACCTATAAAAGTAAAAGTAAGAGCAAAGTATAAAGCTGATGATAATGTTTATATACACCGACCAGCCATAACATTAACACCACTGACAGGAAAAAAGAAAAACTTTGACTACCTACCTATTTACATTATTATATTTAAGAACAGTCAGTTCTTGAAGTTGATGAGCTGAAAGCAGGAAAAATATGCGAGTGTAAGGATCTGAGTCACTTTGACAAGGGCCTTCTTGTGATGGCTAGAATCAGAGCATCTCCAAAATGACAGGTCTTGTGGAGTGTTTCAGGTATCCAGTAATTACTACCAAAAGTGATCTAAAGAAGGACAACTTTGCCCCAAGATGCCCTCATGTCTGTGCTTCTTTCTGGCTCTCCCCTTTACTTATGCTGTCATAGCAAGTCTTGCTGCAGCTCCTACCTGCACTCACCCCTACTAACAATCTATAGTCTCTTTTTATCCATTTCTCTCTCTCTTTCTCTTTTTCTTTTCCTTGCCTCTGTCACCTTTGGATACTTATTAGGGGCTTGGACCCGGATTCTGTAAAAGGATGTTGTGACAACATCAGTTGTAAACATGACATCTGGTGAATTTGTGACAAGGTCATAGGCATCCAAGGCTCATTGATGCATTAGGGGGGTTAAGGCTAATCCATCTGGTCTGATCCCACAGAGGAACTATTGTTGTTAAAAAGTAAATGTTGGTTCTAAAAGAAAGGTGTCAGAAGTCACAGTGCACCACAGTCAGAGCATTAGTGGGACCTACTCAGAATTAAGCAGGTGGTGTTAATGTTATGGCTAATAGCCCAGTAGTATCTGTGAGAGAGTAGGGCAAACTGGTTGTAGTGCTCAGCTATGACTGCTGTGCCTACATGATGTGCAATGCAAAAAGTGTTTATTTATTTAAGTGTTCTTTATTCTGACATTTTACATACATTTTATAATGAGATGCATACACACACACACCTGCACACAGACCACACTAAATGATTAATATCCTAAAATTGAGAACAAAATCTGACAGACACACACACACACACAACAACATGGAGGAATTCAGTGGAAAAGATGAAAAATTTAATCATGGTAGAGAATGGAAATTCATAAGGAAATGTACAAAATCAATATTTTATGCTACTTACTGTACCTGGTCTTTATTACAAACCTCTTCAGGAACAAGCATTAAAAATTAATAGTCTTCAGAATGGGGAGGGGAGGGGACGGGAGGGGCAGAGAAGGGGGAGGGGTTCAAAAAAGCAGAGATTGGACTTCACAAGCAGCTCTGTCGCATTCATGTTTAAAGCGGCCCTTTTTGTTTCTGCGGGAGTCATTTTTTAAAAGGAGGACAGAAAAAAAGAGAGAAAGGCGGGAAGAAAAAGGCCCATGTAATAGATTGAATGATGCAAAGGTGCCAAACTGCTGTCAACATAAATAGCGATAAAAAAGTGTGGAAAAATGTTCTGAACAGGAGTTTTCAAGGTTATGGCCCATAGCGATGATTTGAAGGTTTGCTGCCATGCTGGTTACGCAAGAAGTGATGGTGTCTGTGTGTGTGTGTGTGTCTGTGTGTGTGTGTGTGTGTTTGCGTGTGTGTATACGTAGATTAGCATGACCGAGAGGAAATCTCTACATAAGCACTTCCCTGATTTAAGTAGTGTTCTCTCCTTCTTTCCTCTGCAGCACTTTTTTCATTATTTTTATTTCTTTCTTACTTCCTAATACAGTTTATCTTCCCTATTTCTGTCTTTTTTATTTTTCTTTCTTTTTCATTTCTATTTCTCCTTTCCTCAGCCGCCATCTTTACTCTTTCCTGTGCTTTCTCACTCTCTCGTCTTTCTTTCTGTCTCCCACTCTTTTCTCTTTTCTGTCTTTCTCTTTGCTTTTCTCTCTGTCTCTTCATCTCACTCTTCATCTATCCATCTGTTGCTTCTTCCTTTTCCACTTCCTTTTCTACACTCTCTTCATTGACTCAGAGTGTAAACATAGGTCCATGTATGGAGGAAGCTCTGGTTGTTGTGGTAATGATTGTAGCTCCTCCAATTTCATTTGTCTTTTGTCCCCAAGGGAACAGTTTAATGTGAACCTAAACTTGAACTGTTTGTGAAATGAGTGTGCACACACAGAGCTCAGTGGTGGCCAGCGGACGCTGATTTGAGCTGACAAGATCTCCCCTTCTTCCCCGGTCTTGCATCTGTGTGTGTGTGTTTGTTTGTGTATTTGATAGGCCTACGTTGCCTGATTTATGGCTCAATGAGGACAGACATATGCTGCAGATCACACCTTCCTCCACTCAGACATAAGAGTGAAACTTCCACAGGTGATTTGAGCTCACTTTTAACAACTTTTTAGATCCCTTTAGTGACTTTTTTTTTCAGAAAAGCCCCTCCCCTCTGCTGTCAACAATCTCTCCCTCCACTTTCCAATGATTCCCTGTTCCTCCCATTCACTGCATCAACAAATTAAAATTTCATTCCACTTTCCATTGACTCCCTGCCCCACCCCTTCAGCTCATCGACAAATAAAAATCCTCCTCCACTACTCACTAACTACCTGCCTCACCCCTTTCCTTCATCAACAAATAAAAAAATCCCTCCCCCAACTGACTCCCTTTCCCGCCCAAACACATCATCAACAAATTAAAATCTCCCTCCAATCCCTATTGACTCCCTATCCCACCCCCTTCACCTCACTGGCAAATTAAACTGTCCCTCCACTACCCATTGACTTCCTGCTCCGCCCCCTCACCTCATCAGCAAATGAAAATCTCCCTCCACTACCCACTTACTCCCTGCCCCACCCCCTTCGCCCCATCAGCAAATGAAACTGTCCCTCCACTCAAAACTAACTCCCTGCTCCACCCCTTCACCTTATCAACAAACTAAAAATTTCCCTGCACTACCCACTGACTCCCTCCCCCACACCTTCATGATTTTTTCATGCTTCAGATGGTGCTTAGTCTAGAACTGCCAATGAATGTTATAATGTTTCTAGCTTCATGTTAGCGATGCTAGCCCTACTGCTGTTTGCTTAGCACTAACATACAATTAAGATTCCATAGAGGCGCTAGCCATGTTTTGGCTGTGTTTCAATATTTAAGGCCAAAAACAAAACCTTCACTCCCTGTCCACCACTGCATAATATATATGAGACATATTAGTATTATTATTTTAGACACTCACATATACAGTACAAACTGGCCATATATGACCCTATATAAAAAATTCTGTTTGTGTGTGGGTGTGTGTGTGTGTGTGTGCATGGTGCACAGGAAAAGAGCTGCTAAGCTGAATATGATCTTTATTATTTTCAGTAAGTCAGAGCTTGGCACACTCTCACTCGCCGCTCTCCGCCTAGCAAAATATTCACTGCCTCAGTGCTGGAAAAGGAAGCAGCTACACAGCAAGTGTGTGTGTTTGTGTGTGTGTGTGTGTGTGTGTGTGTGTGTGTGTTTGTGTGTCG
>JBBPDA010108640.1:0-10937 GCA_037974385.1 Arnoldichthys spilopterus | reverse complement strand
TAAGGCATATGCTGTGAAATATTGGTGGGAATTATGGCAAGTTTGGACTTATTTTAATCCAGTGATCGCCACCAATCTGACAACACAAGTTTGGTTATGGAAGATGTAAAAGTTATTAAACTTTGTTCTATGAACTGTGTATCAGAGACCACAAGATAGGGAAGTCATAAAGCTTCCCCCCTCTGGGGCTGCGTGAGTGGAGTGCAGAGCAAGAGCAACGGGTGGTGTGGAGCAAGGACCGGAGCAAAGCAAGGACCAGAGCAGAGCGAGGAACAGAGCAAAACCCGGAGCAAAGACACCGCTCGACTTCAAGAAGCTCCCACTGCCACACCGCACCCTGAACTCCAAGACGCTCCAATCTGCACCCTGTCCTGCAAGAACTCTGAACACGCAATCTGAACTTCAAGACGCTCCAACCTTCATCCTGTCCTGCAAGAACTCTGAACACGTGCCCTGAAACTTCAAGAAGCCCCGACCTTCATCCCATCCTGCTGAACTCCAAGGCCACAACTTCACTCCAACTCATTGAATGAGTATTCTTCCACTTTGATAATTTTGGTGCAAAGGTTGTCTACATGCAAGCTAACCTATATTAATGACTGAAGTTGTGTTGTTTCATGAGGCTTGCTGTTCAGGAACTTTCAGTAACTTTTAGCAAGTTTATCAATTCATTACATCATAATCTTTTACATTTATTTTAGTTTGTGTCTAAGTGTTTTATGTTTGTCTCGTCTAGCGAATAAATGTTGTTATATCGTGATCAGTGATTCAGTTTCTTGCTCAGAAAGGTGAAGTCACTTCTCCGCTGCGATAATGTTACCATGCTCATTTAAATAATTACAATTACCTAATTCCCCTATTTCAAGTAAAACTCTTCTTAACAGCGCAATTAAGAAGAGCTTTTAAGGGTTAATTACGGCATCCTGCCTGAACAAGTTGCTGGACGAACAGTTCATGCTGATACTTAATAAACCCTGCTTGATAGAAAACCCAGAATTAATGCACAATTAATCAGTTAATATTTGATTATTAATTAATCAATTAATGAATATAGTGGTGAATCAGAACAAACTGACTCCCATCTATATTCTGGTGGAGGATAAATGAACTAAACCAAATCTTCTTACATATTTGGTTGAGCTAGTAGTACATTTCCTACACTGGGTTCATTTTGTTTTCCTTGGCCATGTACACGTCTTGTGTTTTGTTTATGTTCTAGCCATGCCCTTGTCCCACCTTAGCTCCTCCCTGTTCATCTGGCCCTTATTTGTTGACTCCTCCCTTGCCCAGGTGTATCTTGACTTGTCTCTTGTGTTTGGTTTAGTCTTTGTCAGTTCTCTGTTGTTTCCCCGTGTGTAATTTCCCTGTTGTGTTCCGGTGGTTTGACCCTGGTATTGTTTTGTTTGTACGTTTAATAAAATAACTTTTTTAAAATCCATAAGCTTGCACATACTTCCAACAACCAATGTTCATTATGGCCATCTTGGAATATGATCATGTCATAATCCAGCTACAGTAAGAGGGACTGAAATTGCTCATTCCAAAAAGTGCTTTTTTAAAAACTTTTCTTCTTTTTTATTTAGTTTGAACACTTTAACAGTATATTTTCATACAAGACATTTCCTTTTTTCCAGCTATACAATCCTAATCTTACATTTTTAAACATAAGTAAATAGGCTTCCAAAATATATGTTGTACAATAATATCCACATAGTCCAAAAAGAGTTAAAAATAATACAATGAATATATATATATATATTCATTGTATGTTGGAGGATCTAGTTTCATCCACTTATTTTTAATACACTTTAAAGGTTTCTTAGTTTCTAGTAAACACTGGAATGTACTTGGGGGCATAAAATAATACAAAAGGCATCCAATTTATTTCAAAAGTAGTCCAAAAGGAGTACAAAATCATGTTTGACTTTTTACATGAAGCCAAAATTAGCTTTCCAGAACCTGTTAAAATACAGCAGGTATAAACAAAAAATGGGTTTACACGCAGACAACACTTACTTTCAGACATCGCTGGCCTTTTGGACTAAAAGGAAAGGAGCCATGCTGCTGAAACAACTTCTGATAATACTCACTAATAATGTTCATACCTAGTACCCCAGAAATCAAATGTGCCTACTGCAGAATATGTCAGTACTTACTCTAACTCATATGTTAGAAAAGGTTTTTATATAGATAAAATATTTAGTGGAGAGATTGCAATATTACCATTGACATCACCAAACCCCTCTAGCATGCTTGGTTTCCGCTTTCAAATTCCTATTTACTCAAACCCAAAGGTTGTTGCCTTGAACATCTCTTTGGAAAAATCTAGTCTGGTTGGTGGTCTGGTTGTCCATGAAAACATGTACGATGAACAAATTTACTATGCGATGAACGATGTACTTTGATTATATAACGATTATATTTGCACGATGAACTGAATCCTTCAGTTTCAGGGCAGTTGGCCATTAGATGGCCTTTCCCTCCACAGTAACAGCAGAGGCTCAAAAAATTGCACCAGTATTTTTTGATTGGCAGAGAGGCAAGAAAAATCCATTCACATTGGTTCAGGCACTAATTCAAAGGGATCCATGATGCAAAGCTTGTGTAGATTTTGCTTCCACTCTCTTAACAGGTTGTCTACTTTTATTAAGATAAAATGGTAACATTTTAATGCTTCATTTGATGAACAGAAGTAATACATTCCTGTTTTCCCAGTTCACAAATTATTTTTTTCAGTTGATTTTATCATTTCAAGAGTATAAGCCTACCACATAAAAAGTAGCAAGTGGCCTAGTGATTAGGATATTGCCATTGTGAAGTGAAGATTGCAGAGGTACTGAGGTACCCTTGAGCAACCGTCCTGCCACACTGCTCCTTGGGTACCTTTTGCTTCACACATGCACGTGTGATGGGTTAAATGCAGAGGTCACATTTCGTTGTGGTGCTTGAGTGTGTTCACAATGACAAATAGTCCCTTTCACTTTTAAAAAAACAGGATTGGAACATTGGAATGCCATTTTTTAGTTAATCCAAAAAGGTTTTTTTAAAAGAAAAAAACGAACAATACCTCTTACTCTCAAAATCATCCTCTTTCTATTTTTGGAGGCAGTTGCCTGGGCTTTTTCCCAGTGATGATGCACAGACAAGCCCCACATTTCTTACATAAGATGGTTGTTTGTCCATCGGGGGAGAACCTGCATCTTGTCTTGATCTATGTGATAATAGCAGACATCATCCACAGGACTTCCACAGGTCTTTTTTGGTCTTTGGATGTATCTGGTGAGCATATATGGTTCTTTTCTCCTCTCTTCCTCCTCCATGGATTAGGTCATCTGCAATATTCATCATGAACATTTCAGCTTTTGTACACCAAGGCTTTTGGCATCTTGGCAATACACAGCCATCCATTGTTGATGGCTAGATCAGCCTTTTGCCGTTATTTGCACAAGCACATGCACTATGGGTGAGATCTTGCAAAGGGTGCGGTACAAAAGTCAATTCCAAGCCCAATCAATATTAAGGGGCTTTGACAGGTCCTTGGTCTCATCAGCTATATAGGGAGGTTCTTGTCTGAGCTCTCCAAAAACCTGAATCCAATCAGAATATGCTAAAATATACAGGAAATTTGATGATGTCTCTAGTATTAGAAACAATAAATATACAATTTATTATTTACAGATAATACAAGTGCATTACAGTGACCACAATACACAGACAGTACAGAATATACAATACAAATATATAACATAAGTAATGATACAAGCAATATACAGTTGATACTGTGTGTGATCGTCTTCACAGTAGGCAACATGAAGACCTGCAAATTATTAGCTAATTAGGAATGTATGTCACCAAAAGCAATTGTTTCCATCTCTGCATGAATATTACACTGCAAGAGAACACCTCAATAAAACCTATGGGTAAGTATTATACCAGGATAAGGTTGCCATTCCAGATGCACAGAGATATGCAAAAAAAGCTACCTGAACGACACCAGAAATTGGTGGTACATTTCAGAATTTCAGTGTGGTGGCCACACATCAGTGCTAAGATCACACAGATTGTCAGCATGCAAATTCTGCATTGAAAACGAACCCACTCCTTACCACACATGTACCTGGGGCCAATGGCAGCAAATTGCCGCAAATAGAAAGATTCAGAATTCAAAGTTTTGTAATATGTAAAACGTACGGTGTACAGATTACAATGAAATTCTTACTTGAATGCTTCCTTTACAGACTATTAACAGTGTTGCAAAATGACAGTAGACACTATACAGTTAACAGCATTACAACACTATGCTAGACAATTAACATTACAACGTGACCATAACAATAAACAAATATTATTAACAATAAAAAAAAATAGAAATCTTTCTCCAACTATACAAATAAGTGACCGTACAGTGCAGGTTTGCACCTTGTGACAAAACACTTGTTAGTGTGAGAATTATCTCTTACTACTCTCAGGATATTAAAATACCTCACCTGTCTGTGACATCTAGCCTTCAAGTCATCGGTAGGATCAAATGCATGTTTGTGAGGTGTTTGGGAAAACAGCTGCAACTTGTGAGTCACACTACCACAGTTAACATCCAGTTTCAGGACCAGTGTCAGAAATTAATCTGTGCACACAACCTCTAACCTTTATTAACCCCAGGCAACTGATATGGCCTTTTGATCACATCCTGAAGCAGCCTGATCCACACCTTGCTGATGTGCTACAGAACGACAACTTGTGCTGCAGCAGGGGCAAAACCAGCTTTACTACTACTTATGTGGACAGATATAAAGTTTAACGAAAGGACATCCAGACCTAGTTAGCTTACCAGTTCTTCCATGACTTTGGTCACTTTGCACAACCACATCCCAAGCTGCCCAACAGTCCTCTTCTTATGGTTGGTCCCTGATATAGAGACAATGCACCTGACCAAATGCAAACAGATTCAGCTGTTGGATGTTCACAACATTCAGCTGCAAGCAAGACAGGTGATCATGAGGTCAAGTTTCCTCACAGGTATAGATACATCTAGACATTTAGTGTCACTCAACTTCATATTTTGTTCACTAAACTCATGAAGTTGCTTGTAAGGAAGAGCTAGAAGAGGGAGATGTTTGACATTTAGACTATGATTTACAGCAGTTGTATGTCATATGAATGAATATGAAAGTTATTTTGTGAGGTTTAACATGATATAAACAAGAAAAAAATGCCTAAGATCACATGCTATGTGGTTGATTCTGAAGTTACACAGGGACTCCTTCAGATTGTTCTACAAACCAAACCAGGAAAAGCACATTTTGAGGACATAACACCCATGTTGTTGCAGATGGAGGGCAGTTTACCCCAACATTTATTTTCAGATTTATGTTCATGCGGTATGTCCAATTTAAACATTTATTTTTCACCTTACCTCACCTAAGCCCTTAACAGGGCTGTAACTGTGCCTTTAAGAGTTACATATACTCTTATTGGCTCACTTCATACTGTAATTCAGGCAGAAACAATTTTAGGCACAATGTAAATGGGTGGGGCTATACTGAACTACTGTAGGCTGAATAAAAGGATTTATTTTGTTTGTTTTCATGACCTTACAAAATCTATAGCAAATATACTTTATTAAAAACAACAACATTTTTCAATTATATGGATATTTTAATGAAAAATTCACAAGGTGCAGAACACCATCAGCCTCTTCAAAGCTAAGGAGGAGTCATTAAGTGATCTGAGAGTCGAGGAAAATGAAGCTGAAACCACCAAAACCAATTGTAGACTACCCTCATCTCTACTTTGTCCCTTAAAGAAACCCAAGTTTATGCTTGTTGTATCATGTAATGTGATTCACGTATTGATGTAGAGAAACTTTGTTGATAGTGGACACTAGATAGCTAAATAGAAAATGTTCTTGTTGGTAAAGTTCTGTGTAGGATGTGCAGGGGATAACATTAAAATAGGTAAGAATATTAGCATTAAATTAATTTGAACATGCAAAAGATGCTTGTTCCCATATATTTTGGAGTAATTGAGTGAATGAGACTTCCATCTACCTTTAAACACATGATGGACTTTAGTAATTATGTAATATTAAATTCAAACATATTTGCTTACAATACGACATTGGCACCAGGTCTGTTAATAGGATAAAACATACATTATATAGGACTAATATCTTTTAAGTGCTTAATTATGCTTAAATGAAATTAAAAAAAAACAAATAGAAAATATGAATGGCAGAGAATGGCACCTACTTCACCATTGGCTGACAAAACAAGAACATTTGGAGAAAGTATTTCCAAGGGTGTCCTCTGCTGTACAATTAAAAAGAAGTTCAAGTTCAATACAGTAACTTTATTTAGTACAGCTACTGAGCTGTCCATTGGTTTAACCTTCTGAAATATATCCTCTGAAGAATGATCCTATTATTCTACAATGAGCAGAGTGAAGACATTACATTTAATATCTGCATTACTTCTCATTAAAAACAATAACCACTTCAAAATGTGAATTGTTTAGGGACATTTTCAGATGGCAAAGTATACTTCATTGTACAACTATACAGCAGTTTTGGAAGCACCAGTAAAACAGTGGATGTTAAGGCAGAATATCCTACAAATACATGTATAACCTTTATATATGCACACAGAAGAAAACACTAGCCAACACAAGGAAGCACACTCACAAGCAATTGAAGTTGCTTTATCAGCAAACAGTCAATTGATGGGCTCAGTTTTAGCCCCTAATCATGGTCCTAGAGTACCCTTGCAGAACTGTGTGTTTTTCCTGCTCCAAATACAACAACAACTAATGTTATTAATGTTTTAAAAATAGAGCATTAGATCTGGGATAACATACACTTAAAGGCTATTCCAGAAATGCTCTGTCTGAACAAACTGGCATGCCCTACTGTGTGCCCAAGTCTACAGAAATTTTGAAGAAGGGGGGGAAAAAAAAAAAAAAATAAAAAAATCACTTCTGCTGACTCCTGTTGGAATATCTATTTAAATAGCATGAATTACAAACACAATAAAAGACTGAAAATGACAGTCATACTTGCAAATGACCCATTTTTTTAGGGGGGGGGGTGGGACTCTGACGGTGCACCATGCACATTTAGTGATACACAGTTCCACGGGTGCTTAAGTGTAAGTTTGGCACACCTCAGATGAGTTCCTGTAAGATTGAAAGACTAACAGAGCCTCTCATTGATACTGTCTATAGTCTCCAAATGAGGGGGCAGACTCCTCTGCAAATTGTGGACCTAAAAAAAAGAAATTACATAACCAGAGGTTAAACTGGGCCAGGCTCTTCAGGGCTATGCACAAATACAGAGACACAAACACCCCACTTTCTCGCAAAATTAATTGTTTTGAGATTAGAATGGGTGAGAAATTGTTTTGGGGTGGATTTTCTAAATCCACTTCTACATATGTAACTCATTAATGTATCCAAAAAACAAACAAAAAAACCATTAGATTTATGTGTTAACTATGTAACAGAGCTCAATTTCAAAAAAATTTTCTGGGTGCAATATGTGTTTTCCCAATCCCTTATGACTAAAATAAATAGAACATATTGCAATTCTTCCACAAAAACTTTGCTTCTGTGGTCAGGACAATGAGATTTTGAAATTTATTTTTTAAAGAACATTTTCAATTTACTTTAAATGCCAAGTAGAGTTCTATAATATTCTGGAGCTGTGAGATCTGTCCAGAAGTTTTTAGAATTGTCTTTCTGGAAACTTATAGGACCTTCTGGCATTGTCCAAAAATGATAAATTCCACCTGTTTTGCCACTACAAATACAAAACCTTTGTGGGCTGTGGTCATAAAATCAAAGTTTTAACATAAGCAGTTAAAATATAAAACTTTAAATATAAACGTGTTCACAGATATAAATAAATAAATAAATAAATAAATAAATAAATACACACAGACATTTGAATTGACACATTGACAGTTTAAAGTCATGTAAATGGGACTTCCCAATATTTTCTAAAATTATAAAGCATTGGCAGCAATAATTTACAAAACCCATTTCCAGGTATAAAAACAAACTTGATATAATTCATGTGAACCTTTTTATAGTTTATAAATTTATATTTGTTCTTTTTATACAAAAGAACAGATATTCAGTGTTTTACTTTTTTACAGTTTTTAAAATACAGTTTTAAAATTTAGAATGTGATGGCACTGAAATAAGCCTTTGATGGATGAGAATTAAGGTACATATAATACAGTATGTAATATTGTGAAAAGATACAGAGACATCTCAGTGCATAAATAGCAAAGTCAGAAACTATAGCTGAAAGTGAATTATTTTCAGGCCCCAGGCAGCACTGTCCAAGAAACAGTCATGAAACAAATATAGCCAACTGGGAAAGAAACCTTACTTACTTAACAGTCTGCTACTGCATTAAGAACATAAAACTGTAAAAAGCTATACATCAACTCTCTGCATAAATACCGGCGGATTCCCTGGGCCCAAGCTCTCTCAGATGGATACAAAAACGTGTGCTGTGGTCAGACAAGTCCACATTTCAGCTTGTTTTTTTTTTTTTTTTTAAACAAAAAACAACAACAACAACAACAACATTGAATGGGCAAGTTGCATGTATGTAGAGGCACCACTGACTGAAGTATATATTAGTATTTTAGAGAGACACATGTTGCCATAAAGGCAAGGTCTCTTCCTGGGACAACCATGCTTATTCCAGCAGGACCATGCCAGACCATATTCTGCAAGGACTACAACAGCATGGCTTCATAGACACAAAGTGTTTGTTTTTGACTGGCATGCTTCCAATCTAGATTTGTGTCCTAATGGAAATGTAAGGTGCATCATGAAGAGGAGAATCAGACAACAGGGGCCATGGACTGTTGAGGTCAAGCAAAAATGAACAAAATTTCCAATTGCAGTTCCAAAGATATTAAAAAGTGTAAGCTGAAGTAACAACGTTAAGCTTTTCTTTGTACTTTTGTCAGTTAAAGTTCACATGAACATAACAGATTTGTGTTTTTATTGCAAAATATCCCAACTTGGATTGGATTTTGTAGGTAAGTATATTACTGAAAATCTGGCCTTTGCTGAGAACTACACACAGTACAACACGTGGATAGTTTTTTGCACACTCACCAGTGGGGAATTGTGCTGAAGCAAACCTTGTGAGAAGGATTCCTGCACCTTCTATTAAAGCTAATAGTATGCCTCCCATAGCAGCAGAACCAACCATGGCCACCGGCCCATCTGAGGAAAGCAAGGAATCAATATGAATCTAACAAACACTAAAAGGAGAATGACCAATAGCTGGGAAAAGCATTCAGTCCCAAAAAGGGTCAAGTATTTGAACAACTAGAGATTTTTTGCATGATACTATTTAAAAATAATTTATTAATTAAAAAAATAAATACAGAATGAAAACCAAGTTTGCTGTATCAGGTCAAGTATTTTTTTATAGCATTACATTTAACTTAATACATTCAAACATACTTTCCTGGAGAGCTATGCCCATAAAGAATTCTCATCCAACACACCTGGCTCTTACACACGAACACCCCTAGGCTTTATTACTTGGATAAGGTGTGTTAGATTAGACTTGGAGGTCCCTTGCTGTACCACAATCAGCAAATTGAAAAAATATAGAATTTTTTATATTTGGCCTTCTCATGCATAAACCTGAAATGCAACTCACTTCTAGCAGCAAGAATAGCGCCGGTCATGGCTCCACTTGTTATTGAGTTCCAGGGATCCTCTTTGCCCCGCACTTTCACTAGCCCACAGTCGATCATTGAAAAGAGTCCACCCCACACAGCAAAACTTCCTATACAGAAAACCCGTTTGTAGATTTTGTGTGAATTTCTGACTCCTTTTTCAACAACAGCTAATGCAGTTACAAATTCCATGTGCAACTTGAGATTACATTATTAAAGTTTACATATCATGACACGCTCCTTCAAATTACAGCACTGTCCACACAAGCAAAAAGAATGCCTGAAATAGATGAGCAAAAATAACACTGTATACATCTAAAAACAAGTATAATAGAGAATTTAAGCAAGCTGCAGATCCAGCAGCGTCAGAAAACTCATTTCTCAGTTCATACCCTTATTCCAGTAACACACTTTAGAATCTTTGCAATGTTTATTAGATTTATTTTTTTTGTTTGTTTGTTTTTTTACCTCCCAACTGTGGTGCTCTGGTCCTGATTGCAGTCACGCTCCCCCTAAATCTGTGGTTCATTCCCTGAAGAGAAACATAAAAATAAACAAGCCAACATAGCCTGATCAACAATCAGAGCTAAGCTGAACTAAAACCAACACAAACCAAGGCAGTCACTTACATCCATCTTGACCTAAAGAGCCCGCTTTTATTATTGGATCAATGATAAGGATATGCAACTGTCATTAATCTTTGGATATTTCCTTGATCTGAAACTTTAAATAACTAATTCTAATTAGCAAAAACGTACATGATTTAATCTAGGGGAAAACTGTGGATAGTCGGGCTGCAGATCTTCATTTGTTTAATCAGTTTGTCTTCAAACTACTTATTTGTCATATGGAGTTCAGTTGGTTTGAAATAAAAGCATGCAGCCACTTCACCCCATTGTGAAGAAGACTTCAGCTTTAAGAACAACTGGTTTAAAGTGGTTATCCAGATTTACTTCTTTCACTGAGGGATAATGTGGGTGTCTTACAGGACCACACTCATAAGCTGAACACACACCACGTGTTCAGCCTCTGTCTCAGCTCCAACGGTATAAATTCCTCAGGTACTGGTATTTTTTTTTCCTATTTAAAACGTTTATAGCAAAAATACAGTTGTTTATATGCTTAAATCACAAGTTTTATCACTGTTGCTGTCAGATAAATGGTTTATAATAAACATATACATATGTACGCGTGTATACATACATACATACATACATACATACATACATA
>JBBPDA010108639.1:0-10939 GCA_037974385.1 Arnoldichthys spilopterus | reverse complement strand
ACAGAAAGGCACCTGTGGCCAACCCGGGGATCGAACCCAGGACCTTCTCACTGTGAGGCGACAGTGCTAACCACTTTGGACAGTCTTCAATGCAAAATCCCTTCAGATGAGAAATCCCTCGCATTTCAGTGGGCTTTAAAAACTCTCCTTGAACCACTTCTTTGGGGATTTGCTAGTGTGCTTAGGATCATTATTCTGTATCTGCTTCAGTTTCATCGTTCGGGCCAATGGCCTCCCGTTCTCTTCAAGCACTCAGCAGATCAACCCCAAACCATAACATTTCCACCACCATGCTTCACAGTCGGTATGGGGCTCTTCTCCTGAATAGCTGTTTTTGCTCTGCACCACTGTTGCCGTGGCTAAAGCAGCCAGTCTACACTTTTCCACAATGCTTGGTCTCTGCTCATATCTTCTTTGGCAATCTACAGTCTTAGTTTACAGTCCTGCTTTAATGTAAACAAAGGCGTTTTTCCCATGCAGGTCAATCCAGTCCAGTATTTATTCGATTGTAGACCTATGCACTTTCACACCAACAGTTGCGAGAGTGATGAAGGTCTTTAGGTTCTTGGAGACTTCGTTTCACATCAGATGGTTCAGTATCCAGCTGAAGTTCCTAGGGAAGCCAGTCCTGGATAAATTTACAGTTGTTTGAAATCTACACCACTTGTGAAGAATTTTCTTAGCATTTTAAATCTCAACGCCAGGCTCACTGGTATACACAGACTTTTTTCTGACATCAGTAAAGAGATCTTTAGATCTTGATGACACTTCAACAACAAAGAGACCACCAGTCCCTAACCCTAACACTAACCCTAACCCTAACACTAACCCTAACACTAACCCTAGACTCCTCACTTTTAAAGCCCTGCACGGCCTCGCTCCTCCATATCTTAGCCATCTTCTTGAGCCCTATTCCCCACCCTGCTCCCTCAGGTCATCTGGTACTAATCTCCTAAAGGTTCCCTGTACAGGTCATTCAGGGCTACTGCCCCCAAACTCTGGAACCCTCTTCCTCAATCTCTTCACGACTGCACGTCTTTTCCTTCTTTCAAAACCGGAATAAAAAAACGTGATTCTCTCTTTCATCACCACTTTTCTTCTTCTCCTTCCTCCTCTTCCTGTTTTTTCCCCATTCCCATGTGCATGTGTAAAGCATCCTTGGGTTTAAGAAAGGCGCTAAATAAATAAATCTAACTTATTATTATTATTATTATTGTTATTATTATTATTGTTATTATTATTATTATTATTGTTGTTATTATTATTATTATTATTATTATTATTATTATATTCCTAATCTGGAACACCTAAACTATTTATAAACTTGAGAGTGTGACAAATATAAGGGTGTACTTACTTTTCTTGTATCATTATAACTTAAGTTTATAAATTAAATGTTATAAATGTCCGTATTATGTGCCATTTGTTGGCATATAATCATCTTCATCTGTAGGCACTGCATTAAAGAGGGTCATATGTTAGCTGGCTTGTATATGTTGAAAAATTCAACAGTTTCGATAGAATTTATTTCATTTCATTTCCTGATAACACCTTTAAAAAAAAACACCTTTGGACGTGTGTGAAGCTCCATCAGCTCCTGGTTTCATCTAATGAAGGACTGATTGAGCCACAAGGAGCTGCAGTAACACTGGACGTCCACTAGGACTGGGAATGGTCAAACCAACACATTGGTACACACACACACACACACACACACACACACACATACACAGATCACTGTTTACTGTTAGCCAATCCCAGCTGACTATGGGCCCAAGGCAGGGTTCACCCAGGCCCACCCATAGCAGCCAGTGAACATCTTTTATATTTAATTAACTTTCTCAGGTGCCTAAGACTGTTGTGCAGTACAGTGTGTATATGTGCAGTACAAAATTATTAAATTACCCCAAAAAATACAGCATTAAAATATAATATAATGTAGTATTATATAATGTAATATTTGTTAACATGTTAAATATTTATATTATTTGTAATAGTCATACATTATATTTATTATTTATACAGTAATGATAATTATAATAAATAAAAAATATATTATCAAAGAACATAATATAATATCATAAAATATTATATATTTGTAAAAAATATAGAATATATTGTTTGTACATTGTATTTAGTAATATATTAAATGTATTATTTATACAGTAATTATAATTATAATAAATAAAAAAATATCAAATTATCAAATAATATAATATAATATATTTGTAAAAATATAAAATATATTGTTTGTACATTGTACTTAGTAATATATCAAATTTATTATTTATACGTAATTATAATTATAATAAATTAAAATATATAAAATTATCAAAGAATATAATATAATATAATATAATATAATATAATATAATATAATATAATATATTTGTAAAACTATTGAATATATTATTTGTACATTGTACTTAGTAATATATCAAATTTATTATTTATTCAGTAATTATAATTATGATACATTTTCTAAATAATTAAAATATTTTTGTCAAAATCATCAAAAGAGACATTTTAACAACAAAATTGCCATGAATCAATAGCCTCATAACCAGCATGTTTCAGGATTTAAGCTACTTTAACATCCAAATCACTATTGTACACGTGGTTTGTAGTGAATTTGACCTTTGGCCTAGTCTGTCCCCTCTATCTGCTCTCTCTTCTCTCTGAATTCCGAACATTTGATTCCACTCAGGACTGTTTGTGTTTTGCCATCCCGGAGAGCTGATCCCAGATGAGCTCAGCGCTGAGTGCGGCGTAGCCGTCCGGGGCTCGTTCGCCCGCCGTTGGCCCAATGTCCCTGAATCTGGAAACAGGGAGAACATTTTCATGGGACTTGCTCAGGATGTGGAGTCAGTGGGGTCCAGCAGGGAATTCCTCCCTCGCCCCGCGCTCCGAGCTTTGTTTGGCCAGCCGGGAGAGCAGTAGTGAGAGGCTGTGTGGTCCTGCGACGATTCGTTTGTTTAGAGAAGTTAACACTGCTCTCTGTGCGGGGCCTGCGGAGCACATACCAGCACCTTTCCCTCCCTCTCCCCCTTCTCTCTCTCCCTCTCTTCCTCCTCACGGCTTGGCGGGACAAAGAAAGTAGAAGGAGCAGCCGAGACTGAAAAGAAGGAAACAATGGACAGAGGAGAGATGTTGCCTTCGTTCACAGGACAGATCGCGGCCCAGTTTCCCAAAGGCCCAACGATGATTTTGACTGGTAGAGAGAGAGAGAGAGAGAGAGTGAGTGAGTGTAAAGCTCCCTCTACCATTCAAGAGCCATCTTTGCACCAAGAAGCTGTCCAGAAATCCAGCCTGGACGATTGTAGACATTTCTTATACGTGTGGTCAGTTATTTGGTAGAACACATTCCCCTTATCTAACTGAAACATGCAGTGATCTTAAATCAACCTGATTGGTCAATCTCTACCACTTGGTTTAGGTCAGTTATGGTGAAAACTCCACAGGATTCCACTGTGTCTTTAATCTGTAGAACCTTTTCAGTGAGCTTCACCTCACGTTAGACAGAGTCATGCTGGCTTCATGTGGTTCTGTTGAGCTAACGACGTTTTATGGACTTCTAGAAGATCCAAATATTTGTATCAGATTTTTACTAATTTGTTTACGTTTTTGAGGTTGGTTAAATGAACTAAAATCAACTTTACTATTATTGTCTCAAAAAACCTCAGTGGTGGCCAGGAACTTGAACCTGCGACCTTCACAAGGGCAACGTCCTCGCCACTAGGCCTCCACTGCCCAGACATGGTGTGACCTTATGAGCTTAATGGGAGAGCCAATGGCAACAGAGGTGAGGAAAGACTCCCTAAGCTGGAGGAAGAAACCTCAGGAGGACCCAACATTTAGAAACCCGTCCTCCTCTGGTCAACACCAGACAACGATAACTGAGAGTTTCTAGAGGAGCATCAGCTAAAAGCCTATAGCTTGGAGCAACATATCTAGCACATGCATATGAAGCAGACTGAGAACATGGCCCGTAATGAGCCGAGCAGATGCTGCACTTTTGGAACAGCCCACGATCCTCAAATGCGTGTTATTCATGTTGGTTCGTCCGTTTTTTCCTGTTGGCAGCGAACTGCAAGGTGAACTCGCACCGACAGCATTTCCTATGTTCTGCATTTGGAGAAGTGTCTCCGAATACGCCGCACGAAACCCCCACACATCGATTTCCTCATTTCCTCGGGCAAACGCTACGACTGTTTCATAGGCAGTGGGACCTTCTTGGCAGTCGTGCGTCGTCTGTATGGCCGTGTTGAAACAGCTGGGTGCTAATCGTGGCTAATGGGCTCTAGACGTGATTGAGGCCTAAACGAGTAACACGCTTTCCTTGTATACATAGTGGAATGAGACAATTGTATAATCACTGTGGGCGTGTATATGGGTCAGTATGAACTTGCACTCACTCACTCACTCACTCACTCACTCTCTCACTCTCTCTCTTTCTTGCACTTTAAATGTTGCTCTACACCACTGATGGGATGAGCCCACACATCATCACACAGGTGAAGTGAGTAACTTTGACTCTAGTTATTTCATTACAATGGCACCTGTCAGGGAGGTGGGATTTTATTAGGCAGCAAGTGAACAGTCAGTTCTTGAAGTCGATGTGCTGGAAGCAGGAATCTGGAAGCAGGATCTGAGCCACTTTGTAACTGCACTGACTAGAGCATCCCCAAGTGTTCCAGGACTGTTCCAGCTAATACCTACCCAAAGTAACCCTTTAAGAACAACTGGTGAATCGGGACGATTCAGGCTAACTGATGCACGTGAGGGCTAGCCAGTCTGGTTGGATCCCACTGAAGTGCTACTATGAAGTAAAACGTGATGCTGACTCTGACAGAAAAGGGTCAAGAGCACACAATGCACCACAGTCAGAGCTGTTTCAGCAGCAGGAGGGACTCGGTATTAGACAGATGGTCTTAATGTTATGGCTGATTGGTTCATACTACATGGCCAAAAGTATGTGTGCTATGAAAAGTTCCTCCAGTCCAAAAGTGCCTTGAGTGAGGCAACAGATCATGTGGTTTTTGTCCCTCAAACTTCAGCACCGTGACTTTGCAGGGTCTACGTCAAAAAGATGGTTCCCAGCTAGAAACAAAATATAATTGTGACTACACCAGTGGGCGTGTCATTCTGAGATTAGGAGTGGAAGCAAGCAACGATGGAGGATGTTTTTTGGATGAAAATGAGCATTTGCAGTAGGGGCGTCGAAATAGGCCATGACTGACAATAATCATGAAATAAAAAAAAAAAAACGGAATATTCTTACTGTTGATAATACACACATGATATTACCCTAAAGAATCCTGCACCAGTAACAATGTGGTTCCCACTTCAACAGTAAATGGTATTGCTCCTTAACGCTGGCACCTCCCTCCCACTTCCCCCTTCCTCCCACATACACACAGGCACTTCCGTCATCCTTATGATTTGGCTGGAGCTTTATCTGCAGTTATTTTTGTTCACAATGAAAGGGAAATAAATGTAATAATGACTGTACTGTTTAAAAATAATGGTTTAAAAATTTCTCACTCGGGACCTTCTCACTGTCCATTAGCCCTCAGCCAGAGCCAACACTTATTCCCATTGCTGCGCAAGAGTTCCACCTTCCTGTGTGACTCCAGAGCCATGGAGCTGCTGCTTTAGAGATGAACGTTCACAAACAACAGTCTCAGTTGAGTGTCTCACTAACCACGACCGCGTTATTTTATTACAGGTTTCTATCACATGTATGTGAAACCCTCCTAAAACGGCTGAAATGTTCATTACCCTAACACTGGCTCCTTCACCGCTGTTGCGTTAATGTGGTCATGTGCCATCATGCGTCATGCCTGACAGTAGCGCAGAATGACAGATTTGTTCTACAACTGCAGAAGAAACAGCATGTCTGCATTTTTGTTTACTGTAACATTTCCAGATCACCCACACGGGGCCGGAGCTACGATACAGTGGGAAGTTTTCTTCTCGTACACATATATAAACATCAACATAATATTGTTATCGTCAGTTTATCTGGCCATGATAATCGTGTAGAGAACATCTGATATCATGATGGCCCTAATCTGCAATAACAGAACGAAAGGTCATCAAGGGATCTTGACACTACAGTAGTGTTTCCTTCCGTTGTGCGAAGTGCCTTCCTGATGATGTGTCCTTGTTTACTGTGGTTCCACTCAAAGCCGGTGGAAATGTGGGCTGGTTTGCTAGATGGCACCAAGGATTAAAGAATCCTGAATCCAGAAGCTTCAAGAACATGTTCCTTTTGGTCTAAAGCAGTGTCAGAGGTTCCGAAATGGTTCTTGGCTGGGTTTTAACCTTACATTAGTCGGAAACCAATGTGCTTCACTCTGGCAAGTTGCATCTGCTTAATGCCAGAACATCTCTTCTTCTACAGCATCGCTCCTGACTCCATGACTGTCTGACCTCACGCTGACTTCACCGGTGTTTTTCTTTATCTACAGTAGCTGTGATGTTCTCTCTCTCGCTCTCTCTCTCTCTCTCTCTCTCTCTCTCGGTCTCCCACTCTTTTATTTGTGATTGCACACGTTCATCAGTTGGCCGCCGTCCCAGGGCACGTTCAGTTCATGTCTGTCTCTCCTTGCCTCTCTCTGCCTGACTGAGGAAGACCTGGTGCACTCTGCTTCAACTCCTGCCCTGAACGGAGCGGCTCCACCATTCAGCAGGTGGGCGTTCGTTCCAGGCTCCTTTGCGCTCGTTGTCGTGACACGAAGTTGCGTGGCATGGGGATGGGCTCTGCCCCTGCCAGGTGTCGGGTCTGTCAGCCCAGGCGGAGGAAGAGAGGGGTCGGCAGGTCACGGAGGACACGACTCACCCGTAGGTGGTTGCGGTTGGCAGAGGCTGCTGGGAGGGCAGGGCCATCACGGCACGCTATGCATGCTCAGACGCTCCCAGAGTGTTTACCGCCACCCCAGGGTGTTAGGAAAAACACACACACACACACACACAATTATACACAAACACACATACCCGCTTGCTTCACACACACACACACACACACACACACACCTACTGTTAGTCTGTTTATTGCTTAGAACTTTTTTTATTAATGTTCTTCACACTTATTGTTCTTTAAACGCCAACGATTAAAGTTCTTTAAGGAACCAAAAGCGGTTCTTCTACATCTCTCCAAAGAAAAACAAGCAGATATAGCAACATGTATAAATTTACACACTTCAGAGGCAGTGGAATTAATAATAATAATAATAATAATAACAATAATAAAAATGTATCCAACAATAAGGGCAGCATGGTACCTCACAGAAAGCTCCAAATCCACATACTGATCCATTTTACTATGACAAATGTGGACATAAACCGATCAGCCATAACATTAACACCACCTGCCTAATGTTGAGTAGGTCCCCCTCGTCCTGCTGAAAGCTCTGACTGTGGTGCACTGTGTGCTTTGACCCCTTTCAGTCGCAGTCGGCATTCACCAGGACCACATGTGTTAACCTTCACTACCCATGTGCACCAGTGAGCCTTGGGTGTCCACGTCCCTGTCACCGATTCACCCATCGTCCCTCCTTGGATCCCTTTTGGTAGGGGCAAACTCCTGCAGACCTGGAACGCTCCACAATACCTGCCGATCCTTACGCTCCTGGTTCCAGCACACTGACTTCAAGAACTGACTGTTCACCTGCTGCCTCATATATCCCCCCAACACCCCACACCCCCCCACCCCGACAGGTGCCACTGTAATAAAATAACAATGTTGTTCACGTCACCTGTCAGTGGTGTTAATGTTATGGCTGATTATGGTACGTATGCAGGAGGGCTCAGGTCTCTAAAGTACTGTTCACATCTGGCTTTAACATGTGAGTGACCACTTGTGATCGGATCTTACATCTTCACTTCGCATGACTTGCGAAGGTCACATGCCTGTTTTAGGTGAAATTTAAATAACAACACAGACTTTTATACGAGGCAGTTGGCACATGCAGGGCAGCTGGGCAGACGGGTCATCAGTGCAGCACAGGACACAAAATGTGCCCAGATCACCATTGAATGTGGTCTGAGCGGTCAGCTCTCATGCTCAGTGCTTCTCGTGTGTATACAAGTGAACAGAATCCAGTAGTCACCAGTTAGCATGCTATTATCTAAATAATGCTGAATAGTGAAGGTGACTATTTGTCATTGTGAACACACTCAAGCACCACAACGAAACGCAACCTCTGCATTTAACCCAGCACACGTGCACACGTGGAGCAGCGGGCAGCTATCAACAGTGCCCAGGGAGCAGTGTAGCGGGACGGTACCTTACTCAAGGGTACCTCAGTAGTGCCTAGGCCGGGACTCGAACCTGAGACCTACAGGTCTCAAAGGCAGCGTCCTAACCACTAGGCCTCCACTGCCCGTGGCTTTTATTTGTTGATAGCAGCATTAGCATTATTGATTGTGCTATTCCTTAGCTGTTAGCAGGGGGCAACCCAGTTAAAGGAATAGCTTAGCCATGCATGCTAATGCTGCTAACAATAAATGGAATCTAGGAGTCACCAGTTGCCATGCTTTTATCTGATTAATAAGTTAAATTAATAAAACTAATTAGTCACTGTTGGCTTTTATTCATTGATCAGCATTATCGATTGTGGTAATGCTGCTTAAAATGCTTAAAATTAATGGAATCCAGTTACCAGTTAGCATACTATTAATGCTAATCATTGACCACTGGCTTTTATTTGTTGATAGCAACATTAGCCTAATTGATTAAGCTATTTCTTAGCTGCTAGCAGAGGGATACAGAGGTAAACTAATAGTTTAACCATGCATGCTAATGCTGCTGACAATGAATAGAATCTAGGAGTCACCGGTTAGCTTTTATCTGATTAATGCTAATTAGTGAATGTTGGCTTTTATTCATTGATCAGCAATATCGATTGTGGTAATGCTGCTTAAAATGCTTAAAATAAATGGAATCCAGTTACCAATTAGCATGCTATTAGTTGAATAATGCCAATTATTGACCACTGGCATTTATTTGTTGATAGCAACATTAGCCTAATTGATTAAGCTATTTCTTAGCTGCTAGCGGAGGGATACAGAGTTAAACTAATAGTTTAACCACACATGCTAATGCTGCTAACAATGTCAACAGTTAGCATGCTTTTATCTGAATAAATGCTAATTAGTGACCATTGACCTTTAATCATTGGTAGCAACATTAATTTGACTGATTGAAGTATAATTACAACCTTTTTGAAAAAAATATTTAGATGCAGTAAGTTCTAGCTCTATGAATCCAATGAGAATTAAAGTTTGGGGGGGAGGAGGAGGGGCGAAGGGTCTTTTCAGGAATTAAGGAGTGAAACATGAGCTAAAAGGGCCCACGCGACTTTCAAGCAAGAGAGGGAGGTTTAAATAGCCATGCATCCAAGAAACTAATATGCAAAAAAAACATTTAAAAAGGTGACGTGCTTTCCTTAAACTATGCCCTAGTTTGGCCTACGTGACCACACAAATTAATATTACAATTAATCAAACAATTCCTCACAGCGTACGGGATCACAGCTGCTGTCAAGTGAGTCGATCTACAATAATTAACCCGGCTTTATGGGAATGCACAAATAATCTATCTCGCCCTTTGTGTTGGCTCACCCGAACTGCTCAGGCCTCGCTTGTTTATCCTTTCATTCAAGAGGGCGCGCGTCCACAAATCACAGCCAGAGACAAATCGAGACAATTAGTCGACTTATCGTTTCTCAGCAGGGGCCATGCTTTCACTGGGGCTATCGTCATGCCCGGGTGATGAACTGCATCCGAGCGCTTATATAAAGCAATAAAAGAGCCATCGGCCTGTTCCTGAACTCCTTACGGCAAACGCACGAGAGGACACGCCCGGCTTAGGAGTTACATGTCTATCAGCCTATTAATTTATTACACCATCAACAGCAACAGGGTATAAATTAATTTTTTTTTACAGCCGCTTCCTTGTTGACTACTGGAAATCAGAGGCGTTTTTTTTTTGGCCTCCGTATGCAGTGTGTGTACGTAAATGTATGTTGTAGATCAGTGGGTAAAATGAAAAATGTACAATCTCAATGTAACACGTACAGTATACAAGTAACAGTGTAACACTGCAACAGCATTAGAGTGTGTAGCTCCACAGTGGTATAGTTATAAACTGCATTACGTAAACCAACAATGTAGCAGTGTAAACGTGTGCAAGAGTGTAAAAGTACAATTATGGTATAAAAAAATGTTTACGCGTGAAAGTGCGTAGCGTTAAAATGTAGCAGTATTATAGTATGTAAAATTAAAAGTACAGTAACTGTTTAAAAATGTATAATTTAATAATAAGTTTTAATGTCACAGTAAAAGTATGAACATGTCACTGCTGGAACAAAGCTTTTAACATTTTATTTTACATCATTTGACATTTACACTGCATCAGATTTTCCACTATGAATGGACCAACAAAGTCTTTTTACATTAAACTCCATTGTGAGTTAAGAAGGTTCTGGTGTTTTTCTTGTAAAAACGAGTTTTACAGTAGCAGTAGTAGCAGTAGCAGTAGCAGTAGTAGTAGTAGTAGTAGTAGCAGTAGCAGTAGTAGTAGCAGTAGTAGTAGTAGCAGTAGTAGCAGTAGTAGCAGTAGTAGCAGTAGCAGTAGCAGTAGCAGTAGTAGTAGTAGTAGCAGTAGCAGTAGTAGTAGCAGTAGCAGTAGCTGTAGCAGTAGCAGTAGCAGTAGTAGTAGCAGTAGCAGTAGCTGTAGCTGTAGCAGTAGCAGTAGCAGTAGTAGTAGCAGTAGTAGTAGTAGCAGTAGCAGCAGCAGTAGCAGTAGCAGTAGCAGCAGTAGCAGTAGCAGTAGTATTAGCAGTAGCAGTAGTAGTAGTAGCAGTAGCAGCAGCAGTAGCAGTAACAGTAGTAGTAGTAGCAGTAGCAGTAGCAGTAGCAGTAGTAGCAGTAG
>JBBPDA010108638.1:0-5000 GCA_037974385.1 Arnoldichthys spilopterus | reverse complement strand
ACCAGGGGGCGCCGTTGTGAATGTGCTTCATTTATTCATTTGACTCTTGGTGGTTTTGCTTTGACGTGTTGAGTGTGAGCAATAGTTGAGCAGAATGACAGATGTGTTGTACAGCGCTGCAGGACAAACAGCAAGTGTGTGTTTCTCAGTTGTGTGTGTTCTGCTCTGGAGGGAACTGCACTGCGTTGGCTATGACGCATGTTCTGTGTGATTTATTCATTGATCCACTTTCACATGTAAAACAGTGAAAATATAAAACTCTGAGTGTAAAGAAGACGGCATCTCCACTGAACACTGAACTCACGTTCACTTCTACTGTTGTGTGGAGATTTGGAATGTTTTAGAGCGTTCAGTGTTAAATGTTCCAGATCACAGCGGTGTGACGGTGCACTTCAGGGAAAGTGGTCAGCAGCATGGTCATGTGACACTACCTGTTGAGGATTAATGGGAATTAAAAAGGCTGGAAATGTGTAAATATTCCTTCAAAATGTGATTTCGAGCCCCTCACCTCCCTTCGTACAGTACATATATGAAAACTAAACGTCCACAATTTAAATCATAGTTTTTGTGATGTCACAAGACCAACACATTTTTTATAATTTTATAAATAACATTTATATGTGTCCCCATTTTAGCCCCATTCAGCCCACGTCAGTTAAGCCCCACCCATTCTCTCTTAAGTTATATCAACTGTAGTGTTTCGGCCCAGGCTGCTTTCAGTGTGAGGCTCATTAGAGGGTAGCCAATTAGAACAGAGCTCATGTACATATGTTAAAGTTTAGTTTATTGATTATATGTACGTTAACGTTGGGTCAACAGTACAATGAAATGTGTTGGACAAGAAGAACCAGTGAACTCAGCAGAAGAACGGGATCGATAAGAATGTATATAAAATAAAAATAAAACTGAAAAATAAAAACTGTCCTTTAGCCGTGTGGTGTGGCCAGTCACGCATGCACACGGGGAGCAGTGTAGTGGGATGGTACCTTACGGGAACTTCAGTAGTGCCCAGGCCAGGACTCGACCTTCAGGTCCCAAAACCAGAATCCTAACCACTAGGCCACCACTGTCCGTATGTGCACGTCACAGTAAGAGTAGGGGGCTGTGGGGTAAAGAGAGGCAAATTAGGCCTGGTTAAGGTGAATTAAACCATGCAAACACTACATGTGGAGCTCAGGGTTAGACATAAGTAGGATGTGGGACTTTTAAACTGCCTTTACCCAGACAGGCCAATAGGAGGCAGAATTGGCAACACTTTGATTCAGGAGAGAGAAGGAAACTCAAACATATTTTATAAATAACACTACACAAAATGAAGATCTGATGTAGGTGAAAAGTGCTAAAATTTTACTGATATACAACAGATTGAGTCTGAGCTGGAAGTCAAAGGGAAATCCCACTGAAAGGTTTGGTGTGAGTCAGAACTGTTGACAGTAGTGGTAAACGGAACCAGACGTCTGGTTCCTGCAAAAGCTCTTCACAGAAAGTTTTTTCATGAAATGGTGATGAATATGCTGCCTGGTGCCTGAAAGGTTCTTCTCTTGAGTCTGGAAAAGCTTTTGGGCCTAAAGCTAAACCTGTACATGGTGGAGGGACACATGTAGGGCGTTGTCAGGCAAAATAGTCCCCAAAGTGTTTAGTTTTCAGATTCACTATTTTACCATAATAAACATTCCATAGAAACACTCAAAGACACATGGAGCTGAGTGACACATGTGACACAGAGAGAGAGAGAGAGAGAGAGAGAGAGAGAGAGAGAATATAATTGTAGAGAGAGGAAGAGAGACGGGCCATAAGAGAGAATATAGAGAGATAGGGAGGGAGAGAATAGAAAGAGGGTAAGAGTAAGAGAATATAAAAATGGAGAGGGAGGGAGAGAATGGAAAGAGAAAGAGAGAGAGAGAGAATATAAAGGCGGAGAGGGAGGGAGAGAACAGAGAGAAAAAGCGTGTGTGAGAGAGAAAAGAGACGTTGGCCCGTACGGGGATCGAACCCGCGACCTTGGCGTTATTAGCACCACGCTCTAACCAACTGAGCTAACCGGCCTGTCTGCCCACTTTTGGGGCTGCGCTACATCACTGCTCTCCACAGGCCGCCTGCTCACGCGTGGGATTAGTGGTGCGTGTTTGCGGTTTTTTTTTTGCGCCTGCGCAGAACGGGTATACTGCGGTCAGGGTCGCGCCCAGGCGTTGGGGGCCAAAGAGGCGATGGTGCCACATTATCATTATTCATCTCACAATCTTCATATTTTAGGCTGCACTGGTACAGGCCGTGTATGTCTGGGAAGATTCTAATGGGGTTTTCATAAACTGGCAACGTTTAAACCACCTTGAGTTAACATAAACTCATAAAGATCAATTCAATCAGTTATTTTTTTTATTTTATCAGGCGAGGCGTTAAGAACTAATTCTTATCTGCACAGAAAAACCCGATTTGGACACGGCGGGCGCGAAGATGCGTCAATCCCACTGTTTTACTGCTTCTGTGTCCAACCCGTCCGCGCATGCGCGCACACAGAAACGCCGTGTTCGAGCACGGACCGGTTGCGGTGTGCGGTTTATACACCGGGGGGAATAAACTGTGTAATATATACAGATCGTGTTCAAAATCACACTGAAAACGCGTGTGTGCGGTATATTTATACACGGTGCTCACAGAGTAGATTTTTTATCTCTGCTCCGTCTCAGACAAAATCAAAAAAGTTGTGAAGTCAAGCAACGTTAAAAAAAAAACACACGCGCGCGCGCGTTTGATTGGCCGGAGTGGGAAGAGATTCGCACATGCGCAGAACGGATCTAGCAGCAACCGTAAAACAGTTAGTGGAAATGACGCGTCTCCGCGCATGCGTTGACCAAATCGGGTTTCCTGTGCAGATCGGGTAACGACAACGGGGTCAGCCTGGTATACCCAGGATGGGGAGGGGGGAGAGAGAGAGAAAGAGCAAATAATAAGTTGAACAAAACAGATGTTAAAATAAATTATAAGAACATCGTAAGAGCGAATAAGAGGCGGACGGGGAGCGAGGAGAATCCGCCTGTGGTGAAACATGTACGGGTTGAACGTCCATGAGTAGACGTGTTCGGTTACAGGGAATAACCTTAAACTGCAAAGAGGCGAGTGTTCCCAATCCATAAATCCGTCATAAAGAAAAGAGTTAGTCACAAAATGTAATATAATATGCAGATTTCATAGATTACAGGCTTTCCCCGAGCATGAAACACCCGGTGAACCTACAGATTTCCTGCAGCAGTGAGAGGAAACGAGGCTTTGAAGTTTGATGCGAACAGTTCCCTCAGGAGGGCAGCCCGAGGAATTCTTTAAATTAACTGTTATTAATGTCCTGTGCTTGACGAGTTTCTTTCCTGAAAAAAATGCTCGTTTTCTACCTCATTTATGTGATTTTTTTGTTTTTGATGTCTTTTTTTTTTTTTACCTTGGTCTGTTTAGCATTCAGTTCATTCATTGTAACTGAACAGCTTAATTTACAGTTTACACCCTGGAAAAACGGGGTGTTCTAAAACTTTTGAGCAGTAGTACATCTGCATATATGTGTGTGCGTGTGTATGTGTGTGCATGTGTATGTGTGTACTTGTGTATTTGTGTGTACATGTGTATGTGTGTTGTGTACGTGTGTATATATATGTGTACATGCGTTTATATGTGTGTGCATGCGTATATATATGTGTACATGTGTATATATATATATATGTTTGTGTGTGCATGTGTATATATGTGTATATATGTGTTCGTGTGTGTGTATAATGGTCTGTTCAGCTGTAACTCTGATAAAATACTCTTTCACCTCCGACAGCTTCTCTGTGTAGCTCACGCGCACTGTGGAAGTGAAGTACGTTGGGAGAAGAAAAGCTTGGGCTCGTCCGGGATTTGAACCCGGGACCTCTCGCACCCAAAGCGAGAATCATACCCCTAGACCAACGAGCCGCGATATAAACGCGTGTGTTTCTCCGTCTGATAAACGCTCTGACTGTGGCGTTTGATGTGATACAGACGCTGTCCGTGTTTATCGCTTTACTGTTGCGGTTTTACACCGACACCCGTGCGTGACGCAGAGCAGGTCACAGCCTTTTCCTGGAGCCATACCTATAAAGTGCAGGAGCGAATGTCAGTAAACTATAAATCTTCACATTCAAATCTTTAACATCTGCAGTGCAGTCGCAGCTCAGCGCTCTGCTTTCATCATCACAACATATCGCTTTAGTCAAAAGAGGAGATATTTGACTTGAAAAACGTATATGTGGCTCAGGCTATACATGAAGTCCTGTCACACAAGCAAAAGCAAATACAGTAAATACAGTCAGAATAAATACAGTCAGACTGAGTACAGTGAGTATAATTACAGTAAAAAATCAGTACAGTGACTACAGTAAGTATAATTGCAGTAAGACTAAGTACAGTGAATATAATTACAGTTAGACTAAGTACATTAAGTACAATGAGTACAATAAATAAAATTACGGTAAAATAATAAGTACAGTGAGCAAAGTATAATTACTATAAAAATAAAAAAGTACAGGAAGTTCAGTTCAGTTGTACTGATCATATGTATGTTTACGTTGGGTCAACAGTACATGTATGTGTTGTTATAATTAAAGTAAAATTAAATAATTAAGGCAATGAAATTATACTTAAAATATAATTACATCAAGTATAATAAGTACAGTACTGAGTACGGTATGTACACTGAGTATTATAAGTACAGTTACAGCGTCCTCATTGCCCAGCTTCAGGCCTGACCGCTAAAAACGAGAGACAAAACCGATACAGTGGAGTATTGTGATATTGTATTTCTTTATTATTTATTAAGTGGTCTGACTTTTAATTTGGTGTATATGGCTACTGATAACATTGCTTCTGAAGTCCAAGCACAATACCTACATTTTGTGGAAAATGTAAAGGACTCCTATATGTGTGTGTGTGAGAGAGAGAGAGAGAGAGAGAGAGAGAGAGAGAGAGAAAACATGTGTTACTTTACCAGAAAA
>JBBPDA010108637.1:0-10940 GCA_037974385.1 Arnoldichthys spilopterus | reverse complement strand
TGCCTCTGTCCTGGAAGTCGCTTTGGATAAAAGCGTCAGCCAAATGATTAAATGTAAATGTAAATGTAAATGTATTTAATGATGGATGTATGCTGACTATCATGATATGTGTGAACTATTCTAAAAGCCAATCTCTTTTGCATTGTGCAATATGGTAAAGAAAATAAATAACTGTCCATTGTGCCAGTAATGCATTGGGTTATGCAGCTCACATTGAAATATTGTTCATTTATCTGGTTAACCTAATGGGCTTTTTATAACCTCAAATCCAGTAATGCAAAAGGGCTTAATGGGAATATTTTAACTCCTCTCTAAACCAATAATAAACAAATTCTTGTGTGTTCTTTGCTAATAAATGCTAATCATCCTTCTTTCTATTCCACTAGAGGGACTGAAAGAAGAGACAAAGCAGCTTCTTTCATCTTCTTCCAAGAAAAAAGGAAAGGGTGGGGCCAAAAATGAACCAACCAAAGAGGAAGATGCAAAGGCAGACTCTCAACCAATTACCATTCACCTGAACTTCAAAAGATATGTGTATGATCCCCATAAAAAGATGGTGCAGTCATGACTCTAAAATTACTTGTTCTGGAAGGGACCATTTGAGTGGAGCAACGAAAGCTTTATTGACTTCTGAGTGGGTAGATAAGGTGCTATATGTGAGGATGACAGGAGCCATGTGTATGCAGTCCCATGGTTTGCATCATGCTACTTTGCAATCTAATAATAAAGTGCTCGAGATGCCTGACATCTGCCTGTGACGTAATTTTTAAAGATACATTTATTTTTCAATTGAATTTGCTGATTATTGGAAAAAATAAACAGAACAATTTAATTCTGCTCTCCATATTTAATCTTATCATTCTTCAGCAGAGAGACATTTTCTAAAGCTTAAGAATGAAGGATTTAACCACAAGTACCCATTCAGTCCTGGGACTCGAACCATCATCCATCCATATGCGGATTGTCTGCACTTACTTCTAGACTACCAGTTGTCTGTTTATTAGCTACATTGTGTGTGTAATCCAGTGCAAAATTAGAGTCAAACTTTGGGCACCAAACATTTGGGATAAATTGCAGTTTTTAACAGAACTTTCACTTTTAAGTGACATAGTAATGCATGAAAGTGTTTCTATTACCAGTTCTCGTGTAAAAAAGTATATAAATATAATAATAATAATAATTCGCCTGGTACGGTCATCTCCTTAACCATTGCACTCCTCAGCTATGTGCATGTGTGTGTGAATACACTAGTTTAAGTTGTGAACATCAATGACATGACACCACGATTACATGTTTGCTGGTATTAGTCCATGTGCAATAAAAAGAGTTTACTTAAACCCTCTATACTATAGAGTCTATAGGATGAATCCCACAGCAGACATTTTCATGCTCACACTCTTTTCATTGTTCTCGGAGTTGCCTGACTGGTTTGCATTCTGCTATTTCTGCTTTTGTATTCCAACTGGTATCAGCCTTGAGGCAAATTTGCTTAAAAACACAGATACAAACATACACAGCAACTGTCTGTAAACTTCCGTGTTTTATAGACTATACAGGAACAGAGCACTTATTGACAAAGTGCTGACTGCACACAGCTTATGAGTATGTGCAATATGTGCAAACATAAGGAACCTCTGTCTTAGCTCATTCTTGCTTTGACTATCAAACTATCTGTCAGAATTTACCTTTTGGTGAGGAGTGCATGAACTGCTCTCTGCATTTGTCCAAATAAGGCTGTGAGCAAGGACTGCAGTTTTAACATCCTGATCTGCTCATTACCAGCCACCCATAATGGAGTTCACATAAGGCATAGTTGTCTTTTATTTAATTTTTATATTTTTATTATCTTTAATTTATTTAACTCTTTAATTTTTTTGAAACAAACACAAGTCTCTCCTTTCTCTTACTCTCTTTTGAATATAGATGGTGTATTTTCAATAATGACATGTAAATTAGTAATAAAATGTAAAAATATATCACCTTCTCTTTTTGATACACTCTTGAATTAAAACAAAATGTTAAAGCTCCAGAGTGAGTGGTGTGTCCACTCACAAAGCAGTACAGAGGCTGACACTAGCAGAAGCATTTTACCTTAACAGATCTTTTGAATATGAATAATTACCAAAAACAAAAACAATCTTATATAAATATTGTTATTAAAAACATGAATGAATTACCATCCAAACTTTACTTAATATTTTCACCTTTAAACCAGGATGCTTAGTTCCAGAAATGTGTGTGTGTGCATCTCAAGGCTTTTCTGTGTTCTCTATAATCCGAATGAAGAGTTGAATGTTTCACTTACTAGTGGAAAGGAGTCAAAGTCAGCTAAAAACTGCAGGGCATTAGAACTCTGTGAGTGTGTTTGTGTGTGTATGGCCTTTTTTGCTAAACAACAACTTTTACAAATACATATAATAGCCATTTGCACATTTCTGGACCTAAGCATCATGGTTTAAAGGTAAAAAAACATGAACTAAAGTTTGGATAAAATTCATTCTTGATTACACCATGAACCATTTTGCATAGTTGCTATGAATGTCTGAGAGTGCTTACTGGTTTTGCCCATTACCAGTTTCAGTATCAGTTTCTCTCTCCCCTTCTCCCCTCATTCCTTTCCTAGGCCTTTCTGATAGGGATCTAAGTCTGATTTCATTCAGATAAAGTTCTTTTATTTCATTGCATGTGTGTGTATTTGTGCGTCAGCCTTTGATATGACAGCTTGAGTCTGTTAACCTCTCTAATCAGGGTCCTTCATCAGAGAGGCTCTGCAGATCGCCTGGTTAAAATTCATTAAGAAAGAAGAGTGTGGGGAAACATACAGGAAAAAAAAACATACAGGAAAGGAATAAAAACTGAACATGTCCCATTAGTAGAGGCTGCTGATTAGCTTCTTCCTTGCCTCTGACCCTCAGGTGACCTTTAGATATAGACATGTGTTAATCAAGGTTCTGTTCTATGTGTGGGACAGCAATAACATTGTCACTATGGGCTTTACGTGTGTGTGGGTTACAGAGAAGAAATTATCGTTTGACATATTGTTACACATATGTCTCTCTCTCCCTCTCTCTCTCTCTCTCTCTCACACACACACCCACACACACACACACACACTCACACACACACACACACACACACTCTCTTACTCATTTCCCTTCTTTCCCCTTCTCCTCTTTCTCTGTCTTTTCCACATCTCTGTCTTCCCTTTTCCTCTTCTTTCTTACCTCCTTTCTCAATCCCTTCTTCCACTCTTTGTCTTTTACCACTTTTTTATTACTGTCTTTCTTTTTTTCCTGTTCCTTTTTTCTATCTCCCCTTTCCTTTACTACTTCTTTTTTACTTCTTTTTTTGTCTTCTTACTTCCTTTGTCTCTCTGCCTCACCTACTCTCTCTCCGTCTTTCACTTTTATCCCTCAGATGGAGATTAGATTAGATCCATTGTTATTGGACAAGTACGAGTAGCTCTAATCAGAAGTGCAAACTAGCATATCTTTTCGTAACTACATAGTTTATCAAGTTCAGTTTGATTAGTTAAAGAAATAAATAACAAACTATAACAAAACTCTCACCCCAGTTAATCTGGCTGGCATAGAGCATTTTGATAAGAGTGCAAAACATCAGTTGTGAAAACAATTGATTTCTCATAGTCGAATAACTTTTGTAAATGTATCTATTGTGGGTAGGTGCTTTAAACTAGTAGAGTAGTCTAAACTAAAACTGTCATGTCAGTGAAATAGTGTAAAAAGTAAAACGTTCCCGTTCCCCTACATCTATACTACTGTAGAAATAAAGGTTTGATCATTTGAAAATACTCAAGAAAGTGCAAGTCAATCAGATTTTCACTACAGTGACACAGTCCGCAGTTCCACAATACATGGACCTGAGTAAACGGCTCTAGCTACTACTTGCCTCTGCACAAAGCAGTATGTGGTGTCACATAAAGCACTTTAGCAACCTTATGCACTAGCTGATTAGTTGATTCAGTGTGGTGTATCTGAAGCAAAAAAACCCATTTGTTTTGGTTTTTTTTTATTTGCAAACACACGCACTCTGCCAGATCATGTCAAAAATTTTTACATTTGATCATATTATCATTTTGCTCTAGGTTACAAAACTGCTTATATGGTGAAGGGGAGTGAAGGGTTTGATTACGTGAAAGGCAGCTCTCACATACACACACAGGCACACACACCTGTGAGCAGCAGAAGGTATAATCCCAGTTCAAAGAGAAGCATCAGAGGAGATTAGTTTAATATATGGAAGAATAAGATCTGTCATGATGAGATTTATGCTGATGTGTTGATTTTGTTTCTGTCTGTGGTGTATGTCTGTATGTGTGTAAGGTTTTTCTGATGGCAGTTTAATGTCACAGATTCTTGTATAGGCGTGTGTGTGTGTGCGCGCGCACGCGCCATGCATCCCATTGTCTTACTTAAGATGGACTAGGGATGTCACAATATTGTGAAATGATATATTAATGGCTAAGATGAAAATTGTCCAGCATTGCATATTCATTGTAATTGCAATTGTGTGTATACATTTTCATTTGTATGGAAATCATCTGTCTATACACACGATTGGACATAATAGTACAATGCCTGCAAATAACTGACTGCCCTGTAATTTACAGAATAGCAGCAAGTACAGAAAGTTTACAGAATCCAGCAAATAGGAAAATGTTAATTTTAAAAGCATTTGAAAACCTCTCACATAAGCATATTTTATATAATAACTATTTTATAATATTTTACAGAATTATATTTAATTACAGTATTATTATAGAATTAATGCAAAAGCCCAGTGGGTTGATAGGTTGTTGTGTGTAGTGCTCTATGGCGTGTAGTTATAAGTGGTGACGTCATTGAATCAGCAGGTAAGGCAGTCGTTGGTACCATAGGTTTAAACTTTCTTCATTCCTCTTTAGCTTTATGTTCTGTAGATATACAGTAGCTTAATGTGGGTTTACTGTGTGTTAAAAGGAAAGACTGAGATCATTTTGCTTTCAAAGGTACTGCTATTACAGACAGGCCTCTGGAAGCACAATGTTTGTCTTTTTGTCTCATTATCATGAAGCTCAAATACTCTAGGAGTCTCTGGATTAGTGTACAACACTGTACATATGTTTGCATGCATGCAAACTTAAACACACGTGTACTTTTCGTATAATGTTTCCTTCCTTTAAGTACAGGTTTTGTAGCTGTGACGAGTTAATGGGTAATAAACACTATTATTGCGTAAAACTTGTCTTTGTTCCACTCTGTTCTCCCTATCCTCATCCTTTTCTCTAACGTTCTCTCCCTGTCACTCCTTTGTTCAGTCTCTCCTACTCTTTACATTTTCTTTCTGCTAGTCTTTATATACATGCAGCCTTTTGACCTTTTGTTTCATGTCTTTCTTCTCTGTTTCGTTTCCAGGTCAGTTAGAATTCCATACATCAGATAGAGGTGGGGCATTTTGTGTGTGTTTGTGTTTGTGTTTGTGTGTGTGTGTGTGTGTGTGTGTGTGTGTGTGTGTGTGTGTGTGCATGTGCATGTGCGTGCGTTTGTGTGTAGACATAAGAGTTCAGTTAAATTAGTTCAAGACTGACAGGCCTCAAAAGTAAAAGATTGCAGTTGCCAAACTAGCTGCCAAAGTAGTGCTCTTACAGATCTTTCATGAGTCCTGTGGGGGCTCAGTACATTAGCTTGTCTATTAATCTAAAGTTCTCAGGTTCAATTCCCATTTTGAAAAGTTGTTTTTAGTAGTTAATTTTTGATCAGCTGGTTGAACCCTGCAGATCACCACTTGTGGCTTTACCTATATAATATGCTAGAGTAAGAGCACAGCTCTGCAAACCGTTAGAATATTTTAAAAGACATTTTGGGTAAACTTTAAAAAAAAATTCAAAATTAAAAATATAGTGTATAGAAGAGTAGGGTCAGAGTGCAACATACACACGCGTTCTCAGACTCATTTATCCAATACTACAGTGAAAGCTGAATACATGCTGTATCCGTTAGTAATGAGACTAACAGCATTAGTGGGCTTTCTCTCTTATCTCTAAACGATAAACAAAGTGATCTGTTCAATTGCACCTATTCAATTAGAGCCCCACTCTAAACAAACAATTACCAGAGGGTAAAAGCTGTGTGTGTGTGTGTGTGTGTGTGTGTGTGTGCATGCGTATTTGCATGTGTGTGCATGTGTATGTGCGTGTGTGTGCATGTGTATGTGCGTGTGTGTGTATGTGTTTGTCAGATATCTGCAAATTCATGTTTTATCAAATAATTTTAATAATAATTGACTGGGAACCTTATAACTGTGACGTGTGACATAAGAAAAACGTATGTATGTAAAAATACATCTTTAAAATGGCACCTTATAAATTTAGAAGAAACCAAACACATATTTCAACACTAATGTATTTCCATGTCAAGAGACCAGGTAATTATGGGCCATTTAGACCATCTACTTATCAGTTCTTTATAAAATGTTTATGCAAAGCAAAGGAAAGCTGCTGTTTATAATTGTTGTTAAAAAAGTAGTTTTTAGGATTTGATTTGACAGGGACAGTGTGGGATTTATAAAAACTGCTGAACTGAAGAACTGTTTGATGACTATACTATAAAATTATAATTGTGCCAATGGAGTGAAAGAATGTGATAAAAAGGTTTAATGTGTGCAGTAAGATAAGGTACGTGTTTTGATGAGTGAATATGTGCATAATGATCTTTATTAGTTAGATAACATCAGCGTATTACTGTCATAGAGTAGGAAGTGAGAAACCAGATACACCAAAAAGCCTCTCTCTCTTTATCTGTCTTCCTCTCTTTCTATCTGTCATGACCAATGGGAATGCACTCAACCTCAGTGAGGAGTCATTAGCACACTTAAACACACACACACACACACACACACACACACACACACACACTGAAGTATAGTGACTATACATTCTATGTGTATAGGGGATATAGTGGTTGCATTCTGTATTATAACCACAGGTCTTACTCTAAAGACCCACCCGTCACTCAGTACAGCACTCAAGTTACTGCAGTTATGGCAGCCTATTCTACCCATGACCCTCTAAAACAATATAGTAACAACTACAGTGCAGTAAGCCATCATACAAGTCCACATATTCATTCATAGGAGTCACCATTCAGATGTTTGGAATCTTTAGAATAACTTTTTAATATTGCAAAACTAAATTTGTTGCAGATATAAAATGATTCTCATATAATGGTAGTACTCTACAACAATGTACTTTTCTCAGATCTAAAAAATATAGAATTAGATAAGTTCAAGTTTGTGTACAGAGCTGCCAATGTTTCAAAAATAATTCAAAAGCCATATAAACCATTCAAAGTTACATTACAGTTTAGCTCTAACAGAATACTTTGCATTTGAAAATGAAGAAAAAGTAGAGATCTTGACAAGAAATTATTATAAATGAAAAATAAAGTTTATCATTTAATGCATTGTTAATTTATCATTGACATTTGAGTTTGCTCTTCACAAGAAAACCTGTTTTCAAAAATACTGAATAAACATTTCAAATTCAGGTGTTCCCAAGTTGCATCATACCATCAGGCGATCGAGAGCTCAGTCCCCAGTGATGCCACCACCATTTATGCCAGGAGACATTAAAAGCATAATTTTCCACTCTGACCCGAGACCTGACCACTTTTTCTTGATGGAAGGATGGCTCTCTCTCCTTCACCACTCACCATAGTACTATCCAGTACAGGAATTGTAGCTGTTACATCATGTCTGATGTAAGAGAGCTGGCAGTTACTGTTCTCCCCTAAGATAGAATTAATGATTAGGAAAGTCATTCCAAACATTCCAAGTCTTTAGATGGATATAGTGTTTTTTTGTATACCTCTTTTCTATACTTTTCTCTCTTTTGCTTCTCTTCCTGCACATTTTGCAAATATTTGTCAGTCAGCCAGCTTATCTTACATCAGGAGCTTGCCCTTCTCCTTACTCCTTTACAACATGTCTTGCTTTTCTCTTTGTTCCACAGCTGTGCTTATTAAAATGTTAAATGTTAAAATGTTAATGTTTTTCCAGTTTTTTCCTTCCATTTTGTTCCAGTCCATGCCATGTATGTCAGTTACAGGCAAAGTCTACATTAGACTATGTTTTATGGTGAATTTTATTGATTGTTTTTGTGATGTCAGTCTATGCTTTCTGTCTTTAAGACCTGGGTAATGAAGCAATATGCCAAAAATAGCTGGTCTGCTTGGAGATATAATTTAAGTAATGTAGTAATTGAGCATTGTATGCAAATATTTGAGCACCCCTGGTTAAAGGACACTTTGCTGGGGGTGAAAATAACAAACTTTTTTACAGAAAATTTTTAAACACACCATTACTGTTCTTTTACGGAATTTAACATATTAGAAAAAAGCAAAACATAGAATCTTGCATATGCACATTTTACAGGCTATTTTATGTTTTCCAGTGTGACAAACTCAGCAAATAAATAAAAATAATATGCCATATTTTATTTTGTTCTCTGCAGATGTGCACTTACTCTCACTACAAGAAAATCTTTTGACTGTGTGTGTTCAAACTGTATATATATATGAGTTTGTGAGCTTTTGCATATAGAATGTGTGTGTAAATATGGCTGACAAACTTGAAGAGACATTGCATGTATTGTTTTCCTAAGGGAGTGTCCATTGCTTGACTGTTAGATTTTTCTGCAAGTTGTTCTTGTACTGACAATACAGTATTTGTAGTGCATGTTGAGTCATCTTATGCATGAGCTTGTCCAGAGATACTCTAACAATGATGTGTTCAACAGGCACTGTATGCTGATATCTAAATGTACAAAAAAAGTGCCAACCTCCCTCGTGCCTCCGGCCTACTTTCCTCCCTCTAACCTTCCTCTAAAATTTCCCTCAGGACAAAACCAACACAACAAGGCAAAGAAAAGAGTGGAGTAGGAGGAGAAGGAGGAAAAAGAGGGTGGTGGAGAGAGATAGCATATCTGTCACCCTGTCCCCAAAGACATGCAACAGAATACACAAACACACATTCTTTTTTTCTCCATTGCACACACACACACACACACACACACACACACACACACACACACACACACAGACGTTCACTTCCTCACACCACGCAAACTGTCTCTAGGGAGGGCAACTGAGCATTTACAGTTGTCATTTGCTGTCTGAAAAGAGTGATTGTTTTGAAACAAAACTGTGAATTAATTTACTAGCAACACAGAGAAGATAAGAGAAAGAGGAGTGAAAGCAAAAAAGCGATGAGAAGACAGGTGAGGGTGAAAGGGTTTGTGTGTCCCAGTTTTCAAACAAGACGTTAGTAAACACACACCTGTTGGGCCAGACATTACAAACACTGTGCACTAATGATGTGAGCTGTAGTAAAATGCAGTAAAAAAAGAAATGTAATCTTCTTTAATTAGGTATTTATTTTTCTTTTCAGGAATAATTGAACATTTGAAGCTAAAGCTATACATGTGATATATATTTCCCTCTAGTCTCTTGCATATGTGTCAGCAAAAAAATAAAAGTAAGCAAGTAAGGTGAAGACAGTTCCTAAAATTCTAAGGGCCTCTCATAATTACATACTTATTGGGGATTGACTGTAGGGGTTAAATCTACAGCAAATTAAAACCATAAATAAAAACCACAGCAACTTGTTTGACAACATGGTGATGTTGATTTGTAGTGCTGTAGCTCACAGATTAAACTGCAGCATTATCTTTAATACTGTAACGATGACAGATTAATCGACCGCAAAATGGCAGCAGCGACAGACTGGTACTAGCTCGAGTTGGGCATGGTGAACGGCTGGCAGTGCCAAGGTGGTGAGCTGGAGGAGGGGCAAAGAATCCTGGCCTGGTTGAGGATGGCCCGGGAGATCTCCACTGACGAGAGGCTAGGGGAGCTGATCTCGTCAGTGACGAGCCTTGTGCTGGTCGTTGGGTGACCCCTCAGAGAGGGGGGAATTTCTTGGGGGGGAGTAAGGGGCCCAGGGTCGGCTCAAGGGAGCGACCTATGGGCCCCCTCCTCCGAGGAATACGTAGCTCCGACCAGCACAGGCTCAGCTCTGTGCGGCAGCGGAAGAAGTCTGCCTCAGAGCAAACCCGCCCCTGCAGCTCTGCCCCTCGGCAAGACTGACACTGTGTCCCCGAGCTCGCAGGAGGTTCCCACGGCACCTTCTCTGCAGGGGAAGCGAGAGATGAGGAAGTCCACCACCCAAACATGCGGGAGGGCTCTGAGGGGTAAGCATTTCATCGAGCTGAGGCGGGTAGCTTTGGGGCCCTTGTTTCAGCTGACATGGATTTTATCGCCCCTGTTTCTGTCATTATGGACACACCCCTTGTCATGGACCTTGTTTTTGCCCCCAGCCTTGTTTTTTGCGTATATGTCAGTGTTAAGCCACATATGGAAATCCTTGTCATTAGTCCATGTCTAGTCAGTGCCCTAGTTCTTGTCTGTTTCAGGTTTCGGTCCTCGTCATTGTTATCTGGGTTCTTGTCTAGTGTTTGACAACATCCATCATATATATATATATATACACAGTACTCACAATAAGTTAGGGATATTGTGAGAGACTTAGTGGATATCAGCAGACTTGCATCAAGTCACAGAACTACTGGCAGAGTTCATGACAGACCCAGGAGTGGAGCCCCACGAGTGACAGACCTCAAAGATGGTACCTAAGGACCTATGCACTCAGACATCGTTATGGAACTGCCACACAGCTGCAAGCCCGTTTACGAGATGTGAGGAGTACTAGTTCCAGACAAACCATTCACAACTGACTCCACTGCTTTGGCTTGAATGCCAGATGACCACTGCAGGTGACTCCACTGACACCAAGACACCGCTGTGGACATTTGCAGTGGGCACAAGACCATGTGACCTGGACAATGCAGCAGTGGTCTACCGTCCTGTTCACTGATGAGTGTCGGG
>JBBPDA010108636.1:0-10940 GCA_037974385.1 Arnoldichthys spilopterus | reverse complement strand
ATATATATATATATGTGTGTGTGTGTGTGTGTGTGTGTGTGTGTGTGTGTGTGTGTGTGTGTGTGTGTGTGTGTGTGGCTGTAGATCGCTGGACTGCTGGCCTCGCTGCTTGTTCTGCTGGTGATCGTGGCCATTGGGTTTGTGTTCCAGTCCCTGCCACAGGTGAGTGAAAGCTGTTCATACAGTTTGGACTAGATCGGTTCTCGGCGTAAATCCCGTTTCCAGAAAAGCCGAGATCTTTTCCAGAATGCAGCTGATAAAAGCAGAGAGAGAAAGATTTCGCACTCATTTTTCTGACCAGCGTCACCGTATTTAGTGATCATACACACATTCAGCGCTTAACGGCTGCAACACCGTCGACAGAAGTAGGCGCAGAGGTGAAATTGGATTGAGATCGGAAAGTGCCCGGAATATTCAGTACCAGCGGTTTAGAGGACTCCGCGTTCAGGTTGGGTCTTTGCAAGCGGTCCAGTCCAGATCTGTCTCCTGTTGACAATGTGGCGCATCATGAAGAGGAGAAACCAGAGACACACTGACATGTAAATTGGGGGAAAAGCAGATTCGTAAACACAGTGACTTTACTGCTTTGCATGTCTCTGTATTTCCTTTTCCAGACCGTGTTGGCTGCCATCATTATGGTCAATCTGCTGGGCATGTTCAAACAAGTGAGAGACATTCCTGCTTTGTGGAAAACCAGCAAAATCGAGTTGGTGAGTTTTCCACGTGGCAACAAAGCTTGTATTGTGTTTGCACTGATGAGCCACAACATTAGCACTTCTGCCAGATTCTACCTACTGCACACCTGGAGACGCTCTGACCTCCGTCCATCACTATAAGGCCTTTGTCAGAGTGGCTCAGGCCCTTACGCTCCTGCTTCCAGCACATCGACTTCAAGAACTGACTGTTCACTCGCTGCCTAATCTATCCCAACCCCCCACCCCCGACACGTGCCGTCGTAATGAAGTGGCCAGTGGTGTTAATGTTCTGGCTGATTGGTGTAGATTATCATGTAAATGATGAATGTCAGTGGTGTTAATGTTCTGGCTGATTGGTGTAGATTGTCATGTCGTCCACCCTCATTAGTGTCTGTCGTGTGTTTCATGCTAAGACTATCTGGGTGGTGTCCTTTGTGGCATCGGTCCTGCTGGGGCTGGACTATGGGCTGCTGGTGGCGATCGGGGTTGCCATACTTACGGTCATCTACAGAACACAGAGGTAAGAGTCAGTGGTGCCCAGGGACTCGAACCTGCGACCTTCAGTTCACAAGAGCAGTCGTATAGAAAGATGTGGCTTTGTTTTATTGCTGATTTGTGTAATTAATACGCCGTTACTGTTCATTGGCTGAATTTTTAAAAAAGTAAAGTATAGAATATGACTCGTGCAAAAGTTATGGCACCCTATATTTTGCCTATTGTGCTCAAAATGTTTAACCCGGCTTGGTCAATATGACTTTATAGGACTGCGTTCGCTGCTTATTTTCACTCACGCTCTCCTCATACTTCGCCCCACACCAGCACTGTAAGGAAATCCAAATTAAAAGCCGTTATTAACCAAAAACGTCATATTTGTGCTCTTTTATAGCAGTGGTGCAACGTTTCACTTACACTCGACAGCAACATGTAACCTGATCAATATGGCTGTGTTCAGTGCTCACACCGTGTGGTGCTGTCCCGGTTAGGGAGTCGCCCCGTGACCCGAAGGTCACTGGTTCAATTCCCAGACTGGTAAAGGTACCACTGAGGTGCCTGTGAGCAAGGTACCGCCCCCAAGCACCGCCCCCCATCAGCTGCCCACTGCTGGATGGGTTCAATGCAGAGGTCATGTTTGGCCACGGTGCACCGTTTTCTGTTCTGTGGTGCGTTCACAATGACAAATAATCACTCACTCACTTAATTATTCCCCCCACCATCGCTGTTAAGAATCCAAATGGATTAAAAAAGCAATTATATTTAGGAATTATTAACCAAAAACGGCAAATTCCTTCTCTTTACTGAGGACGTGAAGCTCCCGGTCACACGGAAAATCAGCAGCAGCGCGTAACCGGATCACAGTGACTTATTTGCACTGTTCGCCTGCGGAGAAAGTCGGTTCTGGGGATTTGATCTGCGCAATGCACGTCAGTCCCGTAGCACAGACGCGCTTCACGTCGCGTCGCGGTCGAGTTCTGGTTACCCGATCTCCATTTGTGCTCGTCCAGAGAAAATATTTCCCTTAAAGAACTGATCCTGTTTTTCAGCCCCAAGAGCGTTCTCCTCGGACAGATCTCGGACACAGGGCTGTACTGCGACATCGACGAGTACGAAGAGGTAACGTCATTCTATCGCGTAATACACCCACCAGCCATAACATTAAGACCACCTGCCTAACCCTGAGCGCGTCCACTTTCTAAACCACTGTAGCTCTGCCGTGGGATCAGACCAGGCGCGCTAGCCTTCACTCCCCACACGCATCAGTGGGCCTCGGGTGCCCATGGCCGTGTCGCTGATTCACCAGTTGGGTCACTTTGGGTTGGCGCCAACTACTGCACACCTGGAACACTCCACGAGACCTGTCGTTATGGAGACGCTCTGACTCAGAACATCACTCGTCAAAGTGGCTCAGACCCTTACGCTCCTGCTTCCAGCACATCGACTTTAAGAACCGACCGTTTGCTGCCTAATATACACCCCCCCCACCCCGGCATGTCAGTGGTGTTAATGTTCTGGCTGGTTGGTGTATATTCAGTTGCAGGCCGTGTGCTTTATTGGCCGCTTTCGTTCTTTTCCAGGCCACCGAGTGCTCAGGGATAAAGATTTTTCACTCGAACTCGTCCATCTACTTCGCAAACAGTGACCTTTACGTGAACAGTCTCAAGGAGAAGGTGAGTAGACGAATCATTCCTGAGGTTTCGCAGGGGAGAAAACGTGTGATAATGGAGCCTCTGCAGTGCTCGTCCACCCGTGTTCCCCTGTGACTAAGCCGTTGTGGTCAAATGGTGAAGTAACTATAGCAACAGTGCAGCGTTAAGCCAGTAGGGCTCACACGCGATGCAGCCACAGCAGAGGCACCAGGAATCACAAATATTTGCATAGACTGTGTCTATCGGCCAGATGTGCTCCTCTCAGTGATCTGACCCCTGTGATTGCAGACCGGCGTCGATCCCACGCAACTGTTGGCCGAGAGAAAGGCTCAACAGAAGCATGCGAAAACAAAGGATGGCGGGAAGACGGGCACAGATCACAGTCCTGTGCAGAAGAGGAATGCAGTCGCCAAACTGGTACGACCGTCGTCTCGCATGCCCCTCGAGTCGAGAGCGTAGTCGCCTGCTATGCTGAGAATCCCGGCCTGGCTCCCGACTCGGACGGAAGGTGAGATTTTACTGCCTCTTACGCAAACTGCCCCACCTGTTGTTGACAGGACAAGGAGCGGCGCGTGGCCCTCGAAGTGCTGGACGAGCCTCAGGAGCAGGAAGACGCGCTCGGTAACGGCCAGGTCCCAGAGGCCCAGGCCCAGCCCGACGCTGAGAGGGTTCGCTTCCTTCAGCCGCTCTGCCCCGTCCATTCCATCGTGCTGGACTTCACCCCTGTGAACTTCATGGACTCCGTTGGAGCCAAGGCCGTTAAAGCAGTAAGCAGACGCCTGCACCAATCAGCCAGAACATTAGCACCACCGACGACGGGTGAATTGAGCAAGTGTGTGGGGGGGGGTGGGGGGTGGAGGGGGACACGTCAGTTCTTGAAGTTGATGTGCTCGAAGTCTCTGTGACGATGTGATGTTCTAGAGTCAGAGCGCCCCCAGAACGACAGGTCTTGTGGAGGGTTCCAGGTGTGCGGTAGTTAGTAGCTGTGCTGTGGGATCAGACCGGACGGGCTAGCCACGGTCACACCTTTTGAGAGGGTCACTTTCTGTCTCGTCAGGTCGCCGCTGTAGCATGATGTGTGTTTTGATTTTGCCGCTGCCTCTCGTGACCGAACCTGTGCTTTGTTGCAGGTTGTGAAGGAGTACGCCGCCGTCGATGTCAGCGTGGTCCTCGCTGGATGTAGCAGTGAGTTCATCTTTTCTTAGAAATGCACTGCAGATGTGCACACACACACACACACACACACACACACACACACACACACACACACATCAGTCACAACAACAGCCAAAGCTGCTAGTGTGGCTAATGCTGAAATAAATCCTGTTTGTGGTTATTATTGATAATAATAATAATAATAATAATAATAATAATAATAATAATAATAATAAAAGTTGTATTAATAAATTGTTAATATTATTCTTATTTTTATTACTGCTATTAATACTACTACTACTAATAATAATATTATTAATAACAATAATAACAATATAATATTATTGTTGCTGTTGTTAATAATAATAATAATAATAATAGTAAAAATAGTAATAAAAGTAATAATAATGCTTACATTTAACTGATAATTAAAAAAAACACTGAAAAAAATGGAGTGAAACGTTTATAGAGTATTAAAGTTATATTAAAGCCATGTTGAAACGTTCCACAATAAGCAGGAATGTGAGCTGGAAACAGGTGGGGGTAGGTGGGGGGGTGAGGGGGTGGGGGGTCATGATTGAGGCTCAGTCTCAGCAAGCGAAGATAAGTCGCGTCTTCACCACTTTGTGCCTAAATGTCCATTCAACGAAAAACATTTCTCAACCCATGTTTACAAAGAACTGAGGAACTTTCATCATCTACAGTACGTAATACTGTGAACAGACTCCGGGAATCTGGACAAACCTCAGTGCCTGTAGAACAAGGCTGGAAACCTTCGAGTCCTCAGAAGGTTCTGAGTGAGGAACCCGTCATGCTACTGTGATAAATATGGGCACATGGGCTCAGGAGAACTTTAGACGACCGCGGTCACTGGACGCTAGGGGGTGGGGGGCCATGAAGCACCCTATATTAATTTGGTATGTTGTCTTGGACAGGAACTCTGCTGTCTGACCTCAGGACCATGCAGTTCTTCAGTGGCCATGTGACCCCGAACATGATCTTTCCCACCATCCATGATGCTGTACTGCACTGCCAGCACCGGAGGGCCCTCGTCTCATGCCCCGCTGTCCAGTGAGAGCGCTGGGAACACAGTGAGGCTTTATTGCTTGTTTATGCTCCGAGAGAGATGTGGTTTTGCTATGAAGTGTGTTGTAATAGCCGCTCTGTTACAAGGGCAGGAGCCAAACTGCGGAGATACCAAGGGCCTTGAAGGAGCCAATAAACATCATAAAAGCAAAACCAATGATTTAATCAGTGTATGGTATATATGATATATTTTATATTATGTTGTTTTAGGATATTTATTATTCTTCGTCGTCTTATTTTTTACAGATTTTACTTGTTTAATGCCATTTATTTCCACTGGTTTGGTCATTTTGTACAGTTGTCTGCTGGTCTAGGAATGGGCTGAATGATCGAATGCTCTCAGAATGTGAAGTATTCAGCGTGTCGAGTAGATTTGTGTTGTTTACTTGGTAAAAACATCGTTTGCGCTGTGGGAAGTGATTCCTGAAAGCTAAAATTCGATGTTACCCACCCAGCAAACAAAGACATGAGTGTTTAGCGCAGTGTGGTCAAGCACCAGAGCAATACAGGTAGAAACTGTGTTATGGAGGCCTAGTGGTGAGAACGCTGCCTCTGGGACCTGAAGGTTGCAGGTTCGAGTCCCTGGGCACCACTGAGGTTCCCTTGAGTAAGGTACCGTCCCGCTACACTGCTCCCCGGGTGCTGTCGGTAGCTGCCCGCTGCTCCATGTGTGGTTGTTGTGGTGCTTGAGTGTGTTCACAATGGCAAACAGTCACTTTCACATTCCAAGCTTCTCATTGTGGCTTGTTAGAACTTCAGGCTGTGTCGTCTACTGAAGCTGTGGTGGATCCAACACTTGCTTCTGGTCTGTCTCTTTCAGGTCCCACTGCCGTAACCAGGTCACAGCACTGAGGACACTGGCACCTGCGCAAGTCCGGATGAGATATTCGATCATATTTATTCTTTTCTGTAGTAGAGGTGGGAGGAGCCAATATTTGGGCCATGATACAATGTTACCGGGACTGTTCCAGAGCAGACCGTGCGTTACATATAGGAGCTTCTGCAGCCGTCGCTCCCACTCCGACCCCCTCTACCATCTACGCAACAGAAGAACGAGGTCTTGCGCCACCTTGTGGACTTCAGGAGCGGTGTTATTAGAGTAGACTTGGTACCAAAATCAAGAAAAGAAAAAATTAATAAATGAATTAAATTAAATATTAATATATATAAAAACATACGCTGCATCGATATAATATTGTATCAAAAAAAAAAATATTGTGATACTACACAGTAACGATTTTTCCTCCCACCTCTAGTCTTTTTATACCGAGCGTAATCTCAGCCTCAGCCAAAATCTCGTATGAACCTTTAGCGTTGAGATACATGAAATATTTGATTCCTGAAGTGCAATTAATTAGGCGGGGTGTAACGATACACACACATTCATTTCGCTCTCATCTAAGTCCAGTTGCCAAAAAAATGGACGCGTTAATATGAGGATTGTACATGCGCAGGGTCGCGTCTCAGCGCGTTTCCCTACTTCCATGGCCTTTTATGGAGGTTGTATTTCAAGCCCTTGTTGAGTTGGCGTGTGTATCGTGGCGCCCCCTACCTGGAGAAGTGTCACAGGGCAACGCGGGTCAGATTATTTAAATATTTTGTCATTCGGAGATCAGGACCGACGTGTTACTCGTCCGGCTCCTAATGTCCTGTTTTTTAAGGTCAACCGTTGGAAAAAGATGGTCACAAATGAGAATTTCCTCGTTATCTACTAACGCTGGGCCGAATCATCGAGTAGCTCTTTATGTTTCTGTTCGTCTTCGTATTGTATATTTCACATGTGACTCTTTAGACCCGGGAAGGGCAGCGCTGGTCCTGGAGGGTCGAGGCTCCAGCACAGTTTGGACGTTCTCAAACACGCTCTCTAAACCCTGGACGTGAACAGGTGAGCTGAACCAGGTGTGCCTCACCAAACCGGGCCGGACACCGGCCTCCATGACCGGAGTTGCCCACCCCTGCTTTAGACTGACCGAATTCTTTGGAAAAAAAATGCTTAAAATGATGATAAAATCTAGAATAAAGTGTAAAAACTATGGACGTTCCTGATGAAGCTGACGAAGGCTGAATTGGGCTTTTTGTTTTCGGTTCCACTTCAAACGGCGCAACATCTGCTCTATTTAAGGTGGAACGGGCCCGTTTTCGGCGAGACGTCGGTAACGAACCTGGTACAGACACTCGGCCCTTCTGAAAATATGTCGCTTACCCAAGGTTTTAGGAGATGTGTCTGTATCCGAACGTACAGAGCGACGTGATAATCCTCTCTGCTCAAAATCACGCATTGAAACGTCCGAAAATTACGAAAAGTTCATTCTAAAGCGAACTACAATGGAATGGAGCACACTGACGTAGAAAGTAGAATGAAAACTTGAGAAAGCCTGAGAAATGCTGTTAGGCCCCGCCCCCTCACCTGCTCTCATTGGCTTCAGTAGTGGTACTGAAGGTACTGTGTGTTTCGTGCACGTGGTACACGGCTTCAGACGCCGCCATGTCTTAAAAAGCCCTCGTACCCTCATGGAAAAACTGATCTCGGGGCTTTTTCCAGCCTCTCCTGCACTGACAGCGTCCCATCTTCTCGGAGATGGTGATGTGATGGTTTTTCCCAAATGCTGATTGAATTTTTTACACCTTGCTGTAAATGTTCAGCTGTGTGGGGTGTTGGGGTTCTTTAGGCTGCTGTTTTTGTACAGTGTGTGTGTGTGTGTGTGTGTGTGTTTTTAGTCGATGCGTCTAGGTTAGAGAAGCACTATCTCAGGCTGAATGACTTCACAGACTGGCACTAACCTGCTTATCTGAAGAATGCAGTATTACCAACAGACACTTGGCCCAGTTTGGCATTTCCATGACCATGAGTTGTGGCTACGGTCTCTCCACCCTCCAGATGAGTCACACTGAAACTGCAGGAATTGTTCAATGATCATTATTATTGGTTCCCATCACATCTTGTTCGAAAAGTGTCAAAACCAAAGCTCTGAAAACAGTGAGTCGCTTTGTGAATTTTAGAGGTATTTTCTATAATAAAAGTAAACCTGTGAAAAGTTCTTTTCGGTTTTTCCTGCTTCTTCTTTTTAGTCGAGCGTTACTGCCCTTAAAGGGACACTACGGCCTACCGGAAAAACGTCATGGGCACCCGAGGCTCACTGATGCATTGTGGGGGGTAGGGGGGGTCTGAACACGGTGCACCACAGTCAGAGCTGTTTCAGGCAGCAGGAGGGACACACTCAGAATTAGGCAGGTGGTCTTAATGTTATGGCTGATCAAAAAACTTTTCTTTTTTTTTTTTTTTGCAAAAGTTGAAAATATCACAAATTTGACAAATTCAGGAACTTTAGCATAATCAGGCCAGTAGGAAACGTCCAAATGACTTGGAGAATAATCTTTTTTTTTTAAATCATACATGAAAAACTTTTTTTGAGAATTTCTTTTTTTTTTTCGACAGCGTAAATATATTTTGGCATTTCTTTCCCTCCCCATTAATCAATCATTGCATTTTGCACATGGAATCACTCTGCTGCTAAATACGGTCTGACCGGGGCAGTGGTGGGTGTGGGCGTTGCCCCTATGACCTGAAACACTGCTCCCCAGGCTCCGCCCACTGCTCCTACACATGGGCTAAATGCAGAAGTCGCATTCTGTTGTGGTGACACTTTCACTTTCATGTCTGTCCTACAGTGCTGCATGGCTCGGGGTACGGTGTAGTGGGCGAGGGAGCTGCCACTGAGGCTACGATACTTTCGACATATTTAGGCCACAGTGCGAGATCATTGCAGTTCCTAGACCAGATTACATTACATTGCATTACAGCTTAGCCTGTGGTCTGGCACCCCCTTGTGGACATAAGAGGCACTGCGACCAGTACATGTATGTACCACAATAAAAGTCTTGATAAGTTTTAAAGTTTAGCTCCGCCCCTAAGCCAGGAAATAAAGGCCCTCAGGGGTGTGTGTGTGTGTGTATGAGCAACAGGTATATTGGGTCTTTCCAGGACTGGAGTTGGGCAGCGCAGCTGTGGATGCTTATATAGACACATTTCTCCTTTTCCTCATGTTCACCAGAACCTTTCTCTTCGCTGATGATGGTTAAGCAGGTCTGAAGGGGTCAACATGACGCTGTGTTTAGATTCATCATTTTTTTATTTATCACTGATAACACGGAAGAAAAACCACCATGAAAACGCTGCTTATCTCTCGAAGAAGACGGAAAAGAAAACAGGAAAAGGTTAAAGGTGTGTGTGTGTGTTCGATTTAGTTGTAGGTCATGTATCTTGGGGTTGCGCTGAACTTCGCGTAGGACTTGATGACCTTGTTCACGGCCTCCAGGAAATCCTTCTCTGTGGCGATTTTCCTCCGAGCTCTGATGGCGAACATGCCGGCCTCCGTGCACACGCTCCGGATCTCGGCACCTGAACGAGGACGTTTCCAAACACAGAGGTTCATTCGCCCATAACTCACATGATCACAATATTACAACTCGCATGCACTGTTAGGGGTTGGTTTGAGTCTCTGCATGCTTAGGTGTCTGCTGTAAGAAAAGGTGCTCAGGTGTCGTTTATGTGAAAGTACCTGTGCTATTGGGACACAGCCGTGCCAGCAACTCAAACCGAATATCCCTTTCCACGCTCATGGAGCGAGCGTGGATCTTAAAGATGTGAGTACGTCCCTAAAAAAACAAAAACGGACAGAAAAACGAGAGGTTTTAGTGAAAGTCGGCGTATACTGCAGCTTTCACGCTTCTCCAGTAGGTGGCAGCAAAACATCACAAAGCAGGGATCTGAATGCTGGGAGCTCTGTCCCAATCCCAAAAGGCACAGGAAGACGTCGAGGCGGCCTGATTGTTGCAAGAAATCATAATCTATATTTACATTTTGTAAATTTAATCTAGATTTAATATTTGTCAAAAATATGAAGATTATTAAAGAATATTAATAAGAATATTAGCCTTGTCTCAGTGTATCACTGGTTTTGGCAGAGATGCTCACACGACACCCACCTCTAGGTCCGGCAGACTGAACTCAATCTTTCTGTCCAGCCGGCCAGGTCTCATCAGAGCGGGGTCCAGAGTGTCCGGTCGGTTTGTGGCCATCAGGACCTTAATGTTTCCTCGGGGGTCGAAGCCGTCGAGCTGGTTAATGAGCTCCAGCATGGTCCTCTGCACCTCGTTGTCCCCTCCGGCACCGTCGTCAAAACGAGCGCCTGCGAGACGAGAACCAGAGCGAGGTCGTCAGATACGAGTTGAGTCGACTTTCACGGTCATTTCAACCGTACACAGTTCACACAGTGAAACGGAGCAACATTCCTCCAGAACCACGGTGCTGCAGGAAACACAGGACCACAGAAACGACTCGCAACATAAAGTGCAGCGTGTGCAGAGATGTGCAAACACTGCAGGACGGTGCAGAGACAGACAGGTACAAACACACAGTGCCGCAGCGACCAGAGCACAGTTCTGGGACGACCAGGTGTAAAGTAGCAGCATAACGTTAAATTAAGTTAAGGACTAGTTAAGTGTGTGTGTTGACAGTCCCTCAGTGTTTAAGAGTCTTCTTGCCTGGGGGACGAACCTACAGCACATTCTAGTAGTGAAGGCCAGACTGCTCCGGTACCTTCTTCCAGACGCAGGAGGGAGAACAGTGTGTGTGTGTGTGTGTGTGTGGGAGGGGTGCGTGTATGTAGTTGAAGGCCCAAATGCTCCAGTACCTTCTTCCAGACGCAGGAGGGAGAACAGTGTGTGTGTGTGTGTGTGTGTGGGAGGGGTGCGTGTATGTAGTTGAAGGCCCAAATGCTCCAGTACCTTCTTCCAGACGCAGGAGGGAGAACAGTGTGTGTGTGTGTGTGTGTGTGGGAGGGGTGCGTGTATGTAGTTG
>JBBPDA010108635.1:0-10941 GCA_037974385.1 Arnoldichthys spilopterus | reverse complement strand
ACACACACACACACACACACACACACACACACACACACACACACACACACACACACACACACACACACCTCTGTTGCCTACCAACACACACACACACACACACACAGAAGTACAGTGCTACTTACATGTAGCACACACTACTGGGCACTCAGCCTTGACATTTGCAGTCACACACACATGCCTACTGTGGGAAAAAGTGCCATTGCAGGCAAGTTCAATCATTCAAATTTTTCTCAGAGGACCTCTCACAGTGGATGCACCAATGTTTTTTTTTTAAAGGTAAAAAGATGACACAACCCTGTGCTTACATGCATGCTCACATGACCCCTTCCTTTTATCCCTTTCGGGAAAAATAGAAAATAGGAAAATATTTTTTCTGTCATAAAAAAACTCAAAACATCGCAGAAATGGTAACTTTACAGATTAAAAACATTAAAAAAAAACATTAATTAACTTTAATGTGCTGTAATGTTATAAATGAAAATATTTCCATTTTGGACCATTTCTGTTAGGCCATTCATCATGAATTCATGAAATGAGTTTTGACATGACGGCGATAATACACTGAATGTTTCTTGGAATTGCAGGATAGTTTTGCACATCGCACAGTGACGTCAAAGCGTAAAAACTATAAAAACACAGAACTCCCCCACTGCAGACGTCTCATTCTCCAGAGAGATCTACCTCTACGACTCAAAAGCAGCGGTACTATGCTGTTGGGGAGTTGGGCTTTATCCTGTTTCATCAGCCCCTTGTCGCCTTGTCCCAAAACCACCCCCTCCCACTACAACTACCACTCCTGGCACATCAGAAGCCATTTTTGAGTGTGTTGCATGACTTGTTAAAAAAAAAAAATCTCCAGTTCCAGTTATAGGTTAGCACTTTATCCCTTTGTTTTGTCTGCCGGCAAGCTTTCTGCTCAGTTGCACCGTCTAAAGTTTGGATGAAGCATGTTGTGCTTTGGCTCATGGTGGCCACAGTGCCCTGGGACTGACTGGCTGCATATTTGTGTATGCGAGAACTGAGCGAGGTAATTTGGCCAGAAATGCTAATGTGCTTTACAGTGAATGGAATCTAGCAGGGCATGAAAAAGGCAGTTAGTATGTCCATGCTAGCTAGCTGTTGGCTTTCATGCCCTGCTGCTGACTTTCATTGGTTTGCCTTTGTGCTTGGCATTACTGTCCCTTAAGACTTCACATTGGCAGCCGAAGCGTATGAAGCTGCTGGCATTGTCTGGACTGAATGGATGGTGAGATACAGCAACACCGTGTGCTCCAATGTCCAGAGATATTGTAGATGGTGGTGTTTTTTCTGATGATTGCCTTTTTTAAAAGAGTACTCACTTTTTCTAGCAAATTCTTTTGCATCTGCAGCATGCATTTGATGACTACAATTTTAAAACACATTTCTATTAGAGGCTATTGTTTGAGTATTTCCTAAATTCAACATTTGTGTATAATAGAGGACAGTGGGCAGGTGTAAGTGTGTTAGAAACAGTTAAGTTAGTGCAGTAATTGACTCTGCACTCTTAAAATTATTGGTTCCTTTGTGTAAGTCCATAGAAGAATCACTCTGTGTGTGTTTGTAACCTTTTTAAAGGGCCCATACACCATGTTTTCCTCATTTTTCTTTTTTATGTAACTTTGGAGCACTGTGTAAACACTGCTAATGTTTCAGAATGTATCACTCACCCACCAGTCCATGCACATATATGGAAACTAAACTGCAAAAACACCTCATTTTGAAGACATTGTTTTAGTGATGTCACAAAAACCACCATTTTACATATGACGAAGAATGTCTCTGCATTGCCTCCGAGGCACATCCTTGGGCAACCAATCAAAACAGAGTTCATGCACATACATCAAAGGCATAGTAACAAAAGCAGCCTGTTTCATTCTAAAAGCTAAAGAGAGGTTGGAAGTGGCCCTGAACTATAAATGAACTTAGGACTAACGTCATAAGTGGACAAAAGGGGGAAAATGTAGAATATGGACCCTTTAAATTTGAAAGACACAAAATGGAAACGTTCTTGAAATAAACCTTAAAATTGGTAGAGAACCTTTACATAAAAGCTTTGAACGGTTCTTCACACTTACAGATGGTTCATCTGCAGTATTGCTCAAAGAAACCCTTTGTGGCGCCTTTTCTATACCTTCAATTGCCAGAGAGTATGCTTCAGATGTGGCAGATAGAGATTAGCTAGAAAAAGCCAGAGTATTCCTTTAAGCTTCTGACATTTCATTGCTCGCCCGTTATTACAGTTTCTAGACTTAATAGGAAGAGTGATAAAGCTGCTGGCTGTTGTCTGAATATGTATGTGTTATGTTCTTACATGAAGGACATTTTCCTCCTTTCACTTTGTTATTTGGAGCCACCTAAATCCCTGGACTTCAGCATTCAGGGAAGCTTTTGCAGCCAAAGATTGAGTCTACTCTGGAACGAAGATGGATTTTCAATTGAGAGTTACAATCAACAATAGGGATTCGGTTATTTTAGTCTGCCTGAGTGGCGATGGCTCTCTGTTTGAAACCAGCTTTAACTCAAGGCCAGGCTTAATCCACTGAAAATGGGACAGGTTTAAATACATACAGAGCGCTGTGCTTTGAGAAAGCATTGTTTATGCATTGCAATATAAAGAAGAGTGTAAATAGTGTGAATGTGGACGATTGGGAGGTTTTTCGTTTGTTTATTCATAGTCATATATTTATCGAGGGGTGGGTTGAGGATATTTGTGAACAGTTTTTTTTTTGTTCGACAAGATCTTGGATTTCTTTTCGTTAACCATGAATAAAAATGCCTTTTTAACTATACGCTGTGGTTCCATCTGTCCAGTTTGTTTTGTGTGGATTTCATTTCGGGTGTTCAACATGCATAATACTCCGAGTAAACAGCACAGTTAATCTCCAGCAACTTGTCATTCACTAGAGGGCGGTGTGTAAACATGGCGAAACCATACACCCTGTACTGCTTCAGAGCAGAAGCTCAAGTAGGTTACATACGGCCGAGATTGGAATCCTGGACCTTTCAAGCGTTGCTTATGTTGAAATTTGAGAGTGCTCAGGCCTCGCTGAACAAATGTAGAAATTCTGTGCTTAGTGTGCCAGTTTCCTGAGGATACACTATCTGAAACCTCTTCAAAGTGCTGGTCAGGGTTATGGTTTGGCCATTATATCGTAATGGATGCAGTTACATGGACAGAGGGCACCTGATTCTGTATCAGCACTTAAACTTACAGAAGCTAATGTGGGCTTTGGAGAAATGCCTTAAGGTTTCTTTACATAGCTTCCTGTGATGTACATGTGGTATACCCCCAGGATATTGTGATGAGAAGAGCAGATCAGTGTGAAATACATGTTCCTGTATCCTACAAGCGCAGACATAAGGATTTGTTTCTGACTTGGAAAAGTAACATTGGAACTGGTCATAATGTGTCATCCACCATCTGGCTCAGAAGACACTCCGTGCTAGAGTTATATAAGCTTCTGGTTCTGGTTGAACTGTTAAACCAGGCATCATGTAGCATCAGAACTAAAACATTGTGGAATAGTTTGCAAATGATTTTTAATTGTCACGGAGCAGTACAAGGTTTTTTATAGGTTGGCCAAACAGATGGTAAAATACAGCTCAATAAATATATGTGATACAATTAAAGAATGTTTAACAGTCATATAAAAAATTTAAATACTTATAAATATTTTTCAGATTTTCTAAGTGAAACGTCTGCAGGGAACTGACAAACATTTTTCTGCACATTTTAGTAAACTATTTCTATTAACTACTGAGTTAAATGTGTTAAATATTAAGCCTTACTTGGGCCATGTTTTAGGTTTTAATTTCTTAATATGTTACCTTCACCAAATACATAGTAATTGTGCATTAAAATGTGCAGAAACCTACCTATTCTCACTTAGAAAATCAACAAAACAATTTTACCAACTTAATTTGGTGCCCAAGCTGGTGACTGTGACTGTAAGTACGTAAGTAAGTAAGCTTTATTTACTTTATTTACTTGTTGTAAATTACTTTTTTCAAAAAAGTTACATCCCTCCATTTTCTAACTTCTTCCATTTCGGATTGCGAGGAGCCATACCCGGCTGACTTCAGGCCCAAGGTGGGGTTCACCCAGCACAGGGCGCCAACACATTGACGGACAACTATCCACACGCACACACACACACTCACAGCTATGGGCAATTCAGAGATACAATCAACCTACTGCAAGCTTTGGACAGTGGGAGGAAACCGGAGCAGCCGGAGGAAAGCCACACACGGGAAGAGGGAAAGTTACATACACACAAAACAGACTGGAATAGGCTTTATTTACTGAAGCTAACATCAGCATGGTGGCATATTTCTAATTTAGAATTTCTGCAACATTATAGTCTGTAGCTTAGCATTTTAAAGTGTAAACTCAACATTACATGGCAACTTGCAATGAAGTGTGCTTCTGAGCCTCATTGCCATTTTTGCCAGCATTCTCTAAACACGGTTGCCCAGAAAGAGCACATATGTATATGGAGCATGGATCAAAGTGAGTTCTTATCTGCAGTGTTATGGTTTGTGACTCCAACTGAATTTACCCCCTGAATTTCAAAATGCGTGAAATGGGTCAAAATATAAGTTGCGCTTTGACTTGAAGCACAGCTTCTTTTTTGCCACTTTCCCCTTTCAGCCACTGAACACTAGCTCCTCCAAAGTTTTTCTGGGTTGGATCTGTGGCTTCCCTAACAAGTCTACCTCCTACTTTGATGCCGTCCTTTGAAGAGCAGCCTTCTCTAGACAGTGTGTGAGTGGTTTAGTGCAGCTTTTACTTCCTGATTGTCATAGTCCACAATGTGCACATACAGTTTTCTTCATTTATACATCTCTGTCACTTTATAACTTTGTGTTTACCTCAGTAGTTTATGTGTATGAACAAATCACATCTGATTATCATCTTAAAATAAATTATTTTTCTTAACGAATGGCATGTATGTATGGTTCTAGGAACAATAAAACAAACTTTAATTAATATAGAACCTTTACATCGAGGTTCGTAAATTCCAGTTTTGGAAAGCTGGTGTCCCTGCACAGTATGGTGAGTTTAGTGCCCAAACACCTTTTCCAACTTGTCATGTTTAAACAGGGACCAAGCTGTGCCAGGAAGGTGTGTAGGTTCTTACAGTTTTACTAATGTCTTCATACCTCATTTACAGAAATTGGACCTCATTCACCAATATCTTCCTTTCTTTTCTTAAAATTGTTCTTAAAAAAGGTCCTAAGAAAATTCCATGATGTTCTTAAACTACTGAATCAATCGTGTAACGATGAATCCAATATAACTCGTATCATAGTAAAAACTGAGAGCATGTGCCAGTCGTTCCTAACTAATGTAGGCCAACAGTGCAGAAATAGGCCGCCTCTTGGCCTGTAAACAGCGTGATTAGTCACTGATTATTGGATGGCACGGCTTTCGGTTGAAGTATTAGTGTAGTGTTATTTTAAGATTATAATTCTTCATAAAGAAAGATAATTATTAAATAACATTTAAAAAATGTATTGAACTGAAATCCTATATTTTACTGTAGAACTGTAGAAAACACGATAAACCATTATTTTGAACAAACATATCCACGCTCAAATGTTTGTTAGTGTGCTCTTGAGCATGTGTAGATTCTGTTCTTTCTTAAGAACAAATCCCAAATGAGAAAACATTGGTGAATGTCGGAATCTTTGTGAAAACTTAAAACTTAAAAAAATGAAATATTTTTCTTAGAGATGGTGAATGAGACTCATTGTTCTTTAAGGTTCTTTTTTCTTTTCTATTATTTAACAGTGTATGAGGCAATTATGTCATTTGCATTTTTTATTGTCCTTCACAAATTTTCTTACAAATATAAGATTTACAAATGGATATAAGTATCATTTGTCATGTTGATTGCTTTCAAAGAAGCTGTACTTTCACAAGGCACTGTAAACAACAGGATTGAGTTATTTCAGTCTGTGACAGGTTAAGGCAAGTCCCAATGATAAGTGCACTCTGTGTATTCCCCTGTCATTTTTAATCCTAGCATTTTCACATCCTTAAATAGAATCTGAAGTTAAAAGATTAGGCGTGGTGGCCATTAATGTCTTGTATACACACACCCCCCAAACCTTATCTCTTTGGATTAAATTTGTCATGCTGCTGAAATGTGTTACTTAACACATCATTGAGGCTAGTTTACACACCATTGCATCTGATATCAGAAGGCTGGCTGTCATTCACAAAGGCAGGTTTCTTGGTATACTTTTGTGTGTAGAGCCGTTTCAAGTTGCCCTCAGATTAGTAACATCAGTTACAGCCTGGGATCGAATGATCAGAAATTAATTGTTAACTTCAGCCAGAAGTTGTCTAGATAACTTATACAATTTAATGAGAATTCCATGCAGAAAAATGGTTTCATCACCATCAGCGCTTTTAAATGTTGGATGTCTGAATTACCGAATTTTTGATGAGCCTGTTTGTCTCTGAGGTTACTTGTTAGATGACAGGTGTACCTGTTTGTAAAATGTGCCTTCACTGGTAATTATCTGCCCTGTGTATATGTGTTTGAGTGACTGGAGGAGGGGGGTGTTGTGGTTGTTGGCTAAATGGTAGTAAAAGAAAAAAATCAGTAGATAAATGAATATATAAATAAACTAGTAAAAAATCAAGGGCTTGGAAAAGAAAGTACTCTAGGATAAAAAATAAAAACAAAAATAAAAGTAGGATAAAAGAATAATTCATAATGAATAATTCACAAACCCCATTTCCAGAAAATGCAATTTAAACAATGTGTGACTTGTTTACTCTCTTGATCCTTTATTTAACTGATAAAAGTTCAAAGAAAAGATTTCCAGTGTTTTCACTGATCAGCATTACATAAATATAGATACATTTAGATTTGGTGCCTACAACACACTGGAAAAGGCTGGCACAGATGCATGTTTACCAATGTGTTACATCACTTTCCTTCATACTGCTTAATAATTTAGGAACTGAGGAGACTAACTGTTTTGCAAGTGCAATGTTTACCCTTTATGCTTGATACAACACTTCAGCTGCTCAACAGTCACTGTCTAACTCTCCTCTTCATGAAGCCCCATACATTTTCAATAAGAGAGAGATCTGGACTCCTGGCAGCCAGTCAAGCACACACACTTAGTGTCTATGAAGCCATGCTGTTGTAGCATAAACATAATGAGGTTGGGCATAATTTGGTCTTACTGAAATAACCATGGACTTCTTTGAAAAAGACACCACCTTGATGGCAGAAATCCCAAAATACACCTGGGTGTCAATGGGACCTTCACACCCATGCCATGGGCACTGATGCTTTTTCTGCACCCTGATAGATGTTAACTTTTACACCTTTTGCTGATAGTCTGGATGGTCCATTTTATCTTTGCAACAGAAAGCTTGAAGTCTGTCTTTCCTAAAAAAGAGAGAAAGGTTAGACTCATCTGCCCACCGCACACATTTCCACTGCTTTTTGGTCCATCTGAGATGAGCTCGGGTCCAGAATACTCAGTGGTATCTCTGTGTAGAACTGAACTTTGCCTTTCTCTTTCTGTAACAAAGTTGCAATTCTTGTGAAGGGAAAGTGGTTTTCTGAAGTCCTCCAAAACCCATGTGGCTGTATTGATCACAGTAGTGTGGTGGTTTCTCATGCAGTGCCTTATGAGGGCTTGAAAGGTTTTTGGATTTCTTCAGATTCCCTGAATATTTTCACAATATTATGTACTGTAAATGGTGAAAGACCTAAACACTTTGCAATCTAGTGTTGGGAAATGTTCTTTTTTAACTAACTGACAATCTTCTCATGAAGTTTGGCACTAAGTGATGATTCACAACACATCTTTGCTTGCAGTGTATGCTCCTTTTATACTCAGTCATGATCCCCTCACCTATTTTCAGCTAACCTGCTTATTGTGGAATGTTACAGAGTAGCATAACTTGATTATCCTATAAACTTCCATCCATCCATCCATTTTCTAAACCACTTCTTCCGTTACCGGGTCACGGGGAAGCTGGAGCCAATCCCAGTTGACTGCGGGCCTAAGGCGGGGTACACCCCGGACAGGAGGCCAACCCATTGCAGGGCAACACATAGACATCCTATAAACTTTTCACTTTTATTTTACTTCGTTTTAAAATGTGTTGTTGGTATCAAATTCTAAACTTGCTAATATTTACAAAATACAAGTTGATCAGTGAAAACATTGGAAATATTTGTATCACTTGTACTTGTATCAATTAAATTAAAGTTCAAGAACGTAACCAAAGTTACAAAGTTAAAGTCAAACAAATATAGCTCCAAGCAGCAATGAGGGGGCCAAGCTGTACAGAAGGGCAGTGTCACCCTGGATACCTGATCTGATCATATTAAAAGCATGGCTGTATACACTGATAGCAGGATTTATGCCACTTTATCAATGATAAGGTGTAACTGAGACATGGCTTCACTTCCTGTTTGGTGGCTTTGACAGACAAACACTTCTGAATATCAAAAATTCATCTGATAAATTTTGTGAGGTCAGAAGATCATCTGTGCCAAGTTTGATGATGACTGGGCAAACGTTGTGGCGGACTGGGTAAAGTCTTTAGTGTCCCCTACTTAAAATTGACCTACCCAGCTAAGTAAAAGCTTGGGGGACATAGAATGTAATAAAATCACTTGAGCTGCTTTGGTTGTGCATAATTATCAGTGAGCATGGATGTGATATACAGTGGCATCTGGCTGATGAGAGCTAGTGAGATTACCTTCATGCAGATAGAGAAGGCCATCCAACATTAGATATACAAAGATGAATCCTGTAAAAGTCTCCTGTTATGACTGGCAGAGCTGAGTGGCACATAGTGTCCTGAGTGGTAGCAGAGGCAGTTCTGTACAGCACATCACTGTAATCAAGGACAGACAGGAAAGTCATGATCGTTTTCCCGCTGTCTGTAGGGAAGTAAAATTTACTTCTGTAAAAGAAGCAAAGTTTCTATCCCAGTTTATTAGTAAACTTGTTGATGAGATATTGAAAGGTAACTTTCTTTTCTAGCCAGATGCCAGGCTACTTGGGAAAAAAGCATCAATTTAGCTTTGTCTCCATGTAAAACCGGCTTATGGTTTTTCAGTGTAGCTTGCAGGGCATCTAGGGAGCTTAGCAATTTTTCATTTGCTGCATTCACAGAGGTTCCAGCACTGTGTAAAACTGTATTGTCAGCATACAGCTGATACTATTTCATTTATATAAATTGAAAATACAATTAGACCTTAAATCTAACCTTCTGGAACACCTTTAGTTATGAGGAGATGCTCAAATTTAAAGCTTCTGTGACATTTCAGGTGAACTCAGCTGCCGAAGTCAAGGCATCTGATAACAATGCTACTTCTATACCTAGTGGCTCTGTATCTAATTCAATGAATGAATTATACTTGACCTGTGCCCAGTTGACTTTATAAATGTGACAACTGATCATGTGATTGTGGACACATATAAAGCACTTTTTAATAGCAATAGGCTCTGCTTAAAGACTGCTGTGAAACAAAAAAAAACAAAATACATTCCATGGTCCATGGTTCCATATTCCAAATCTTTTTTTTTAGCTCACATACTGTCTCCTAAACCACATCCACAACTCAGTGCCACCTTAATGAAGAGCTGGATTAGCAATGTTAGCCTCATTGCTCCAGTTTTAATCTAAAGAAGCAAAGTTTGGACACTGACATCTGGGCAAAATGTGTAAAACATTGGTAAAATGTGTAAATCATATTTTATACTTTTACTTTAGATGGTGCATCAAATACGGGCTTATGTGTCTGCTTTTCGTTGTCACGTAATCTTTTTGCTTGCCTGCAGGCAAAAAAGCTTGGATAAAAGGATAACTACCATGGTATGATAATGCTGCAATTAGGACATTATGCTTGATTGTATGTGTTCTTCCTTAACCATCTGCTGCTTTGGAAATAAAATAGGATATCCCAATAGGATTACAAGTCAATTAGCAGTGGCATTGATTTAATGTGGCCAGTAGATTTATGGGGATTTTGTTCATGGTCCCTTTGAATGCTGAAGTTTTTACTGTAGGAGTCCCTTGAAGGTCACTTAAAATGTGTCATCTTGTACTTTCACAGACATGGCCAAAAGCCATATGGCTGTACCATACAGGACCACTTTGCACTTCTTTGAGCATGGTGACAAGTGTTTGGTCTCAGATGTAATCCTTCCACCACACACACTTTTGGATTCTTTATTCAGGTCACACCTCACACTCAGTGACAGTCCGGCTGTAGAAAAATAATGGAGGCCATTGACTCCGAAGACCTCTCAGAAGTCTCTGAAGCACGACGTTTTATGACTCATGTCGATCAATTTTGACTTGGAGCTCTGCCCTGCTCTCTTTCACTGTCAGAGATATTAATGGGTTTATGAAAGCCTTAAGGAAAGCTTTAGTCATTAAAGCAGCGTCTTTGACAAGCCAGCCGTTCAGCTACTAGCATACCCAAAATGCTCCATGGCTTACTAATGATACAACATTTGATACAGAGAAAGAAAAGTTGCTTGGAAAACAGACGCCCCCTCGAAAAACTTCATGTGTGCCTGAGGCTAGGCTCAGACAGCAGGCCGTGCTGCCTTACTCTGGCTTTTTCATGTCCGTTTGTTTTTAACCTGCCGGATTAGAAGGTTTAGACATGCTGCCGGCTTGGGATCTCTCCACAAGAAAGAATACAAAAGTTGAAAAATAAAAGACAGCAAGTAAAAGTTGGCCTGTGGACTTCAAAGAAAAATGGCATGTACACACGTGGACAAAATTGTTGGTACCCTTCAGTCAATGAAAGAAAAACTCAAAATGGTCACAAAAATAACGTTAATCAGACAAAAGTAATAATAAATAAAAATTCTATGAAATGTAACTAATAAAAGTCAGACATTGCTTTTCAACCA
>JBBPDA010108634.1:0-10943 GCA_037974385.1 Arnoldichthys spilopterus | reverse complement strand
GTGCTGTATATCACTATCACACTGTTCCTACAGCCTCTGCTGCATTATTAGCACAGTGCTGTAGAACAGGAAGTAGTACTGTATATCACTATCACAATAGGGCAGAAAAGGCCAGAAACACACACACACAGTGAGATCATGAGCCCAAACACTAGAAGAGAAGAGGTCGGGAGTAGATTCAGTTAATGGAAGAGCAGCACAGTCTCCAGACTTCAGCTGGTTTGGGATGAAGTGGACAGAAGGGGGTGATAGTAAAGCAGTACAAATTAGTCCACTGCTGTTTTTCTTTGGATTATTCATAGTAACCAAACTGCTTAAATTACAAATAAAACTGTTACCAGTTGTAAAACTTTTGACTGGTCGGGTAAATAAATGTAGAGACCTAATTAACAATTATTATTAATATTGTTATTATTATTATTATTACTATTGTTGTTGATAAAAAGGAAAAATCAAGGAACACAGACAGGACATTCAGGATATATCTGCTGGTCGTCCCTGTATCACTACAATAAAAATTAAAGCGACATGACCCTGTTCACAGTCGGCTTGTGTGTAAACCTGCCTTCCTGGCTGTGTGGTGGCTGTGTTTCAGCACTGAGCTGTTTACTAGTAGAAAGAAACCACACAAACTGAGCCTGTGTGACTCTCAGGAATGACCCTGACCCTCAAAATAACCCTCATTTGTGTACAAAACGCCCCCGAGTTCGAGTCAGTGAGGGTAAAACCTGCCCCGTTAACACGCGACGCCTGCCTGTCCTGCGTCTAATGTATCTGTACGTGTGTAAAGGCTGATGCCTGTGCTGCCGTCTTCACAAAAACCACTTTTGTGTGTTGAATTATTGATGGAGATGAGGCGAGTCATACTCAGTGCCTTCGCAAAAAGACTGTCTTCCCTAATGTCGGACACGAGCAGGCCTCCAGCTGGATCAGGATGAGCTTGTCCTGGTTTTCTCCGGCTGCCGCTTCCTGCGATTGTTGCGATTCTTCAGTACTGGGAGGAGCAGGAGAGTCTGTTTGTAGCTCGTATCGATGATTGTATTGACCCTGAGAGCAGCTCCGAAGCCCCCGTCAGGTGGAAGCACGTCTGATCGAGCCGACCTCGGACGTGCATTCGTGATGAGGGCACTTTAGCTTGCTCCTGAAGACTTTGCTGATCCACCTTTTCTGTGCTCTGGTTTCAGTGTGTCAGCATTAAAGAGCCGATATCATGGAAAATAGTTTCATGCAGAACATAGAACTTAACATGAGGTGCTTCTAGACCGGAGGAACTTTTTCATCGATCTTAGAGCTGTTGGAGGAAGTTCCACCGTTTAATGTTTCTGCACAGGAACTGAGAACCTTTAATGTTCTTACAGACCATTAACCCTAACTTTATCTCCTACTTCATGCTCGCTACATTCTCACACTAGAGGAACCATGAGTGGTGGAAGTTTACGGTGATTGGTCCAGATAAAAGTGTACAGTGATTAGACCGGACGAAAATGTACAGTGTACAGCCTTACATCAGTCAAGCCCCACCCATTCAGCCTACAGCAGTTTAGCCCCTCCCATTTAGCCTACAGCAGTTTAGTCCCACCCATTCAGCCTACAGCAGTTTAGTCCCACCCATTCAGCCTACAGCAGTTTAGCCCCACCTTTTCAGCCTACAGCAGTTTAGCCCCACCTATTCAGCCTACAGCAGTTTAGCCCCACCCATTCAACCTACAGCAGTTTAGCCCCACCCATTCAGCCTACAGCAGTTTAGCCTTAAACTTTCCTGATGAAGTGATGCAGAGTGTTGTTACTGCAGTGGAAAAAATCATGATTGACACAAATGTTGTAAGTGTTGGACCGGACGAAAATGTACAGTGTACAACCTACAGCAGTTTAGCCCCACCTATTCAGCCTACAGCAGTTTAGCCCCACCTATTCAGCCTACAGCAGTTTAGCCCCACCTATTCAGCCTACAGCAATTTAGCCCCATCCATTCAGCCTACAGTAGTTTAGCCCCTCCCATTTAGCCTACAGCAGTTTAGCCCCTCCCATTTAACCTACAGCAGTTTAGCCCCACCCATTCAGCCTACAGTAGTTTAGCCCTTCCCATTTAACCTACAGCAGTTTAGCCCCACCCATTCAGCCTACAGTAGTTTAGCCCCTCCCATTTAGCCTACAGCAGTTTAGCCCCACCCATTCAGCCTACAGTAGTTTAGCCCCACCCATTCAGCCTACAGTAGTTTGGCCTCAACCTTTCCTGATGAAGTGATGCAGAGTGTTGTTCCTGCGGACAGTCTGTAGCACAGTCACTGCGGTGGAAAGAATCATGATTGCCACAAATGTTGTAAGTGTTTTTCGGGGGAAAAGTACAGTCCAAGCCAAAAAAATGTGCAATATATTCCGGGGTCACGCCTTAGTTTAAGTAATGCTGAACACTGACTGAAAACGTGTGGTACTACATATTCTAAACCCCCCCCCCCCCACACACACTCTCTGTTTTCCTGTCTGTCTGTCCGTCCATCTGTCTGTGTGTCTGTGTTTCAGGAGAAGAGGAAGCGTCAGGCTGAGATAGAGAACAAGAGGAGACAGCTGGAGGACGACCGCAGGCAGCTACAACATCTCAAGGTACAGCAACGCACGACAGAGAAAGAGGGATTTTAACACAGCTACAGTGCAGGTGGTCTCTCTCCAGTGGCCCCCCACTTGTAGCCTCAAAGAAACAGTGATGACAGTGCAGACTGTGCGCTCTCACGCCAGACTGCAACAGCGTGTGGAAGTGTTAGAGGAGATGTTCCATAACGATCCAGATTCGCTGTTTTTATGACTTCTGAAGTCACTGATCAGCCATAACATTAACACCACTGACCGGAAACGTGAGTAACATTGATTATCTAGTTATTTCATTACAGTGGCTCCTGTCGGGATATATTAGGCAGCAAGTAAACAGTCAGTTCTTGAAGTCGATGTGCTGGAAGCAGAAGTGAAATGATCTGAGCCACTTGGACAAGTGATGTTCTAGACGACTGAGTCAGAGCGTCTCTAGAACGGCAGGTCCTGTGGAGTGTTTCAGGTGTGCAGTAGTTAGTACCTACCAACAGTGATCATCAGGGTCATGGGCACCCAAGGCTCACTGATGCATGCAGGAGTGAAGGCCGGCCCATAATTCAATAAATATACTTAATTACATGTAGTAACAATGTATATCTAATGTATTGCCGGTATGTGTGTGTATGTGTGTGTGTGATGTCGTCATCCAGAGAACCATGAGCGGCTCCTGGGATCAGCCAGTCAGGGCGTGTCCCACCTGAGACTGGCTTTAGCCCACCCTCCCCAGCCCCCCACCCAGTCTCCCGGTCCCCTGATCTTCCTATTTAAAGCTTTGTTAAAAGACGTAACGTGAGAATGATTTTTTTCTCCATTTTGAAGCCACAGAAAGGGGGACGAGGGGCTTCAACAGCAGCTTCCTGTTTTGAGGGACAGAGAAACGTCTGTATCCTCTCTGAGTGACCCCAGCCCCTCACAAATTAGCTCACTGTTTGTGTTTGGGAACGCCCACGTCCGTTCCCGACGGTTCCAGTCCCTCGGTTTAACTTTAATTAATGAAATCAGTTTGAATTAAACCAGTTAAACCAGTTAAACCTAAGTTTTACTGCCCAACTGAAATGTGTTTTAGAGTTTGAACACACTCAAAAAGAAGTTGGCACTGTTTAAAAGTTTGGGAACTGAGGAGACTAATTGTTGCAGTTTACCATTCTTACACGACGTCAGCTTCTTGTCTTCCTGAAGCTTCAGACATTTAAGCAGGAGACAGGTCTGCACTGGGCAATCTAGCACACACACACACACACTGTGTCGACGAAGCCACACTGGTGTAGCGTGTGCAGGATGAAGCCTGATGTCGTCCTGCTGAAATAACCATGGACCTCTCAGGAAAAAGGCGTCGCGCAAACAGCAGCATGTGTCTCTCTGAAGTCTCAGTGCAGGCCTCCACTGGGACCTTCACACATATGCAAGTCATCGACCAAATTGTTCCCTTAAGTCGGTGTCCTGAGATTCGCCTTGGTCGGTTTGTGTGTTGTTGGTGTGTGTAGCTGTGTTGTGTGTTCCTGCAGCGCTGTGTGTGTATGTTACCTGCTATTGTCTTTTATCTGAGAGACACTTTGCTCTGTGTTTCTCTGTGAGTGCTCACATCCTTTATTCTCCCCATGAGGGTATTGTGTGTGTGTGTGTGTGTGTGTGTGTGTGTGTGCGTGTGTGCGCGCGTGTGTGTGTGTGCATGTGAGCGAGTGATGATGTCAGAGTTATAGTCACTGTGCCAGAAACTGAGTGGAGGGTGGGGTCGGAGAGAGAGAGGGAGTGATAGAGAGAGGTGTAGAGAGAGAGAGAAGAGAGAGAAAAGAGTGGAGGGGGAGCAACGAGGGAGGAGGGAAAAAAAGCGAAAAGAAAGAATAAAAAGGGAAGGGGGAGAAACGAGGGAGGAGGAAGAGGGAGTGACAGAGACGGGGCTAGAGAGAGAGGAAAGAAAAGAGAGGAGAAATGGAGAAGAAGAGAAATAGAGGAGAGAAAGAAAGTGAGAGAGAGAGAAGAGAAAGCAAAGAATGGAGGGGGGAGGGAAGAGGGAGGAGGAAGAGGGAGTGATAGAGAGAGGGGTAGAGAGAGAGAAGAGAACAGAGGAGAAATAGAGAAGAAGAGAAAGAGTGAAAGGAGAGGAGAGAAAAAAAAAGTGGAGAAGAATGAGTGAAAGGGAGAGAGAGAAGAGAGATTGAGGAGTGGAGGGGGAGGAAGGAGGGAGGAGGATGAGGGAGAGAGGGGGTAAAGAGAGGAAGAGAGAGAGAGAAGACAGAGTAAAGAGTGGAAGGGGAGGAATGAGGGAGGAGGACGAAGGAAAGAGGGGAGGAGGACGAGGGAGAGAGAAAAGAGAAAGTAAAGAGTGGAAGGGGAGGAACGAGGGAGGAGGAAGAGGGAGAGAGAGGGGATAGAGAAAGAGAGAGAGAGAGTAAACAGTGGAGAGAGGTGGATGAGGGGGGGGGGGAAGAGAAGAGAGTAAAGAGTGGAAGGGGGGATGAGGGAGGAGGACGAGGGAGAGAGAGAGGGGTGAAAGAGAGAGAAGAGAGTAAAGAATGGAATGGAGGGACAAGGGGAGAGAGAGAGAGAAAGTAGAGTGGAAGGGGGGATGAGGGAGGAGGACGAGGGAGCGAGAGGGGGTGAAAGAGAGAAAAGAAAGAGTAAAGAGTGGAGGAGGGGACAAGGGAGGAGGAAGAGGGGAAGAGAGTAAAGAGTGGAGGGGAGGAACGAGGGAGAGAGAGGCAGGAGAAAGAGAGAGAGAGAGAGAGAGAGAGAGAGAGAGAGAGAGAGAGAGTAAAAAGAGAGGAGGGGAGGAGGAAGAGGGAGAGAGAGAGAGTGAAGAATAGAGGGAGGAGGATGAGGGAGAGAGAGAGAAAGAGAGAAGAGAGAGTAAAGAGTGGAGGGGATGAACGAGGGAGGAGGAAGAGGAAGAGAGAGAGGGGAGAAATGGACAGTGATGTTTGTGTTTCAGTATAATTGTCATTACTCAGCGCAGCATTTATTACTATGTCAGAATGTGTGTGTGTGTGTGTGTGTGTGTGTGTGTGTGTGTGTGTGTGTGTGTGTGTGTGTGGTCTGTAGTGTGTATCTAATATCACTGACACAGCGGGTGTGTGTGTGTAATGTGGTTTACAATGACATTTGTTAAAGGCTGCACCTACTCACTCTGATAGAGAGAGATAGAGACAGAGTGAGAGTGAGAGGGAGAGATAGAGACTGGGAGAGAGAGAGGAAGAGATAGAGACTGGGAGAGACAAAGAGAGAGAGAGAGATACAGAAAGAATAAGTGGGAGAGAGAAAGAGAGAGAGGGATAGTGAGAGAAAGGGAGAGAGACATAGAGAAAGAGAGTGAGAGAGAGAGTAAGAGAAGGGAGAGATTTGAGCCATGATGTCATCCAGGAAATCTTTTCTACAGGAAATGTTCCATATGGAGCCGAGTCGGGCGGCGACGCTCAGCTCTGTTACATTAGAACCTCTGTTCTAAAAGAACAGAACTGAGTAAGAAGCTCAGATCATAAAACATCTGCTCCTCTGATCACACATGCACTGATGGGGTGGAGACGATGGCACTCAGACAGTCAGACAATCAGACACATTTAGATACTCAGACAATTAGACACATTTAGATACTCAGACACTCAGACAATCAGACACATTTAGACACTCAGACAATCAGACACATTTAGACAATCAGACACATTTAAACACTCAGACAATCAGACACTCAGACAATCAGACACATTTAAACACTCAGACAATCAGACACATTTAAACATTCAAACAATCAGACACTCAGACAATCAGACACATTTAAACACTCAGACAATCAGGCACATTTAAACATTCAAACAATCAGACACTCAGACAATCAGACACATTTAAACACTCAAACAATTAGACACTCAATGAGACACATTTAAACACTCAGACAATCAGACAAATTTAAACACTCGACAATCAGACACTGAGACAATCAGACACATTTAGACACTCAGACAATCAGACACTGAGACAATCAGACACATTTAGACACTCAGACAATCAGACACTCAGACAATCAGACACATTTAAACACTCAGACAATCAGACACCCAGACAATCAGACACATTTAAACACTCAGACAATCAGACACATTTAAACACTCAGACAATCAGACACCCAGACAATCAGACACATTTAAACACTCAGACAATCAGACAACCAGACACATTTAAACACTCAGACAATCAGACACATTTAGACAATCAGACACATTTAGACACTTAGACAATCAGACACTGGATACTAATGTTATTAGAACTTTGTTCTGGATATGAATGTTATTAGAACTTTGTTCTGGATATGAATGTTATTAGAACCTGATTCTAGATGATTAGAACTTAGCTTGAATTCCGTACTTTGTGCTTTTACACCCCTGAGTGTTTAAGTGAAGAAGCGATAGTGCTGAAGACTAGAACTCTGAAGTGCCTGCGTGTTCTTGAGACTTTCTGAAACACTAATGTGGAGCAGAACCTCCCTGACAGGAAGCTGGTGCCGGCGCCGGCCGTGATGCCTGCGCTGCATTAGCCCAAGGCCTTAAGTGAGAAGCTAATGGACGGCTAATGGTCATGTGTGCTCGCGTCTTGCTGAGAGCTGATAAATGGCCTAGATGGCTGGAGATGGTGGGCATCATGACAGTGCACCAACTCCATAGCGTGTTCCCCAGGAAGTTCAGGCCTGAGTTTGGACACTCATCATGTAAACTGTGCTCTTGGCTAAAAGTGGACGTTTTCTGCGTCGGTTTGCAAGAACTTAACAGATTAACCTCATTGGTCGCTCCCCACTGCTCCACGTGTGCACGTGTGATGGGTTAAACACAGAGGTCACATTTGGTTGCTTGAGTGTGTTCACAATGAGAGTCACTTTCACTAAACAGATAACAGCACAAAGAAATAACTTTTTGATGTTTTGGCTAAACATGTGACTGTAGAGCTGTAGTATAGGCAGGTTTCAGTTGTTTCTAGATACCTCACTGGCTAACCCGTCTGGTCGGATCCCACAGAAGAGCTACTGTGGTGTAGAAAGTGATGCTGACTCTGATAGAAAGGGGTCAGAACACACAGTGCACCACAGTCAGAGCTGTTACAGCAGCAGGAGAGACACACTCAGCATTAGGGAGGTAGTCTTAATGTTTTGGCTGATCAGTGAAGCATGCCACATTTTTGTCTTTTCTGCTGTATTTGATCCGTGTGTGTATATAAAAAGTGTTTGTGTGTGTTTGTTTGTGTGTGTGTGTGTGTCTCCTCCTGCAGTCTAAAGCGCTGAGGGAGCGATGGCTGCTGGACGGAGCGCCCTCCAGTGGTGAGAATGAAGTTCAGAAGCAGCTGGAGGAGGACGAGGCCAAAACCAAACAGCTGGAGAAGACCGTCCTCAGGTCAGGTCCTCTTCTCTTAAACTGCAGCTTCAGCATCACTGTCCAACTCATAAACTACACAATGAACTACACACAGTGTGGCAAATGGCAGGAGGGCGTTAGACACACCATGTAACATATAAATAAAGACGTAAAAGAGCTGCAAAGCAGTAGAACCTCCTCGGCGCATCAGTCTGAAGAGCATGTTCAGCTAAATGTGCCTTTTCTGCTCAATGGAAACAAACAGAAACTAATTCCATTAAAAAATCTATTGTCTATATCCCACTACTGTAAAAAGTACGGCTGGGAGCCGCCACAGAGGCCTCGATACCGTATTATTGTGATATTTGGGCCACAATAAAAAATTATTGTGACTCCTATTTCTGCAAGAAGAGAAGAACAAGGTCTGGCGCCATCTTGTGGACTACAGAAGCAATGTTCAGGACGTACGTACCAAAATAAAAGTCTGTTCAATTAATTTTAAAAAGTATTATTTTAAATATTTAATTATTATTTAATGTAATTAATATTAAATAGGCAAATATTAACACTGTATCAAATATTATACCAAAAAAATATATGACAATACTGCACTGTATCGATTTCTTCGCTGCCGACACCCTTTTTACGCAGCAGGGTCAAAATGTAAAATTGTACTGAATTAGATTTTTTTTCGCTCAACTCTTCCTTCAGGCATATCGTTCTCTGTACCTCCCCTTTGGCTGTCGGGTTGAGCCAGAATCAGCTTTATTTTGGGACTGAGGGCGGTTCTGTCCGATTCCATCAGTCATTTTCCTCCAGCAAATCAGATGAGCACAGAGGCATGACGAGGTGGAGCTGACGGGGGGGTTTTGGAGCGTTCATGCTGAACACTGCCCATCAGGGCCAGTCTACCCAAACCTACAGCAGATCCAGCCCGGCTGCTGGAAAAGTCTCGTATGATGGAAAAGTGAATTTCCTGCCGTTTGTAGTTCGAGAGTTTGATGTGGCTCTGGTGCAGAACATAGCGTTTAATCTTTCCGTGAAGTAACTGCTCCATTATTATCTTCTTTATTATCTTTAGTATATTTATCATTTTATCAGCTCTGCCCTCTACTCCAATGTTCCTGTTTTATCGCCATAATAAACATTTTATGCATCGTTTCCTTTATTTTTAGGAAGCTTTTATTTTTTTTCCTCTTATTTCTGAAAAACACTTTTTTTATACACACTGATCAGCCATAACATCAACCCCACAGTGTGGGATAGGACCAGACGGGCTAGCCTTTTCTCCCCACATGCTTTAGTGAGCCTTGGGTGCCCATGACCCCGTTGGCGATTCACCTTTCTTGGATCACTTTTGGTGGGAACTAACTACTGCAGACCTGGAACCCCCCAGTCAAAGTTACTCAGATCCTTACAGCACATTGACTTCAAGAACTGACTGTTCACTTGCTGCCTAATATATCCCACCACCCCCCACCACCCCACCCCCTGAGAGGTGCCACTGTAATGAAATAACTAGAGAGTCAATGTTACTCACTTCACCTGTCAGTGGTGCTAATGTTATGGCTGACTGGTGTAAATATACTTATATATTTTCTAGATAGACAGACAGACAGATAGACAGACAGATAGATAGACAGACAGACAGACAGATAGATAAATAGACGGACGGACAGACAGACAGATAGACAGACAGACAGACAGACAGACAGATAGATAGACGGACAGACAGACAGACAGACAGACAGATAGATAGATAGATAGATAGATAGATAGATAGATAGATAGATAGATAGATAGACGGACGGACGGACGGACGGACGGATAGACAGACAGACAGACGGACAGACAGTCGTTGATAAAGAGCCTGGTGTGTAACTCTAACTCTAGGTGTTTTCCTCACTAAAACGTGATCATGTGTTGTGTTCAGGCTGGAGCAGGAGATCGACGAGCTGGAGACTGGAGTCCCTGCCAAACCGGCCGCAGACCTCAGCAGCGTAAGAGCTACTCTACACAGACATTATGTTAGATTAAGTTAAAGCTACGACTCACCAAACTGTCCCTCGTCGTTGTATAAAGCACCGCTGGGTTTCGTGCTGGGATGATAAAATCCCAAAATTGGGACAAACTTACTGCTCATTAGTTTTACAGACACATATATACACACAAACACCAGAAACAAAGTCTTTAGTGAAAACACACACGTTAACACTGTTTTTCCTTTCGCGTCAACGCTCGTTGCTGCTTGTCTCTTTGTGGGAAACATCAGAACTCTGTCGCCGCTCAGCGGATCCTTTATTCTTCCTCCTCCTCGTCTTTTCTTCAGATAAGAAATGAAATAAATTAATAAATAAATGAAATCCCGTCACTTTAATCGTCTGTGGAAACGTCTCACTGTGAAAAACCTGACCACGTCTAAACATTAGAGAATAAAACGTTGCGTTTGAGGAAGTTTCCCTGTTTGGCCCGTCACAGTGACTCACAGGGCTACGCTCTGCTGCTTGTGTAAGCAGAGCACAATCAGGACTGAACCAGGACCAGTTTGGATCGCGGGTCGGAGACCTGAGCTCTCAGACCTCCCACAAAGAGAAAATATGATAAACTTATTACCTTCGTTGATTCATGAATTATCGATTCATCAATACGTGACCGCAGCCCTATCGGTGTTCCAGGCTTTCTGTCCAACTTTAGTCTAATGAAAAAGTGAAAGTGTGAAAAAATGCTCAACGCTGTCTCTTCTGTTCCCTTTCAGACGCCTGACGGTCCAGGGAAAGGTAGGAATCACGCCGTTCACACAGTGTCAGGCAGTGTAACACTGGGGGCAGTGGGGCCTAGTGCTTAGGTACTTGCCCTTGTAATCAGAGTCACATGGTACCAGTGAGGAAGATACAGTCCTGCTACACTGCTGCCCGGGTGCTGCTGATATATCTATCTATCTGTCTGTCTTTCTATCCATCCATCCATCCATCCATCCATCCATCCATCCATCCATCCATCCATCCATCTATCTATCTATCTATCTAT
>JBBPDA010108632.1:0-10944 GCA_037974385.1 Arnoldichthys spilopterus | reverse complement strand
GCACGTGTGATGGGTTAAATGCAGAGGTCACATTTCGTTGTGGTGCTTGAGTGTGTTCACAATGACAAAGTCACTTTTACTTCATATGTAAACAACTATATTCTGTAAATCTGAGGTAGCAGTTTCATTCAGGGCAGGTTCTTACCCCAGGTAGGGGGCCAAGATGTAGACAAATCAGCCAGCTGTTCCAGTTTTTCTCTGTGGGCACATCACACACATATGGGCCATTTTATCCCATTTTGGCAGCCTAATTAGTCAAACAAGTCAAGTCAGTTTTGTTTTTATAACGCTTTTGTTGTCACAAAGCATCTTTACTGAGTCCAAGCCCCTTATGAGCAGCCAAAGGCGACAGAGGCAGGAGAAACTCCCTAAACTGTTGGAAGTAACCTTAGGAGGAACAACGGCTCAGAAGGGGAACCCGTCCTCCTCTGGTCAACACCGGCTAGCAATAGTGTGTAGTGAAGGTGGGCAGTGGGCAGTGGTGGCCTAGTGGTAGCGGAAGGTCGCAGGTTCGAGTCCCAGCCCGGGCACTACTGAGGTTCCCTTGAGTACTACTACTACTACTGTTGATAGCTACCTGCTGCTCCACGTGTGCACGTGTGATGGGTTAAATGCAGAGGTCACATTTTGTTGTGGTGCTCGAGTGTGTTCACAATGACAAAGAGTCACTTTCACTTCACTTTCAATAACAAACAGAAACAAGTTGCATTACTGGAGGACACACCCGTACAAACTTCAAACAAATGATGAACTCATTGCCATGTTTACGCTTTGTCCTGCTTCCTGTTATTAACGTTTGAGAGCAGGGGAAGGTCAGCAAAGTTATTAGGACTTCTTTTCTCTTCCAGGAGGGGAGTACTTGCTTGCAGGCCCAGAGGATGTAGAGTCAGGACGGCTGCTGGTCACCATGCAGAGTTTGGTGGTACCTTGGACGCCCACGCTCCGATTCCTGGTCTCAGAAGCTCTACAGCAGGGATGCTTATGATGATGCTTTAACAAAGCCTGGATGTTAACAGACCTATGGATAAACCCAACCATGAAGGACTCCTGAGCCAAATTAGTCTGAGGATGTGAAGTTTGGCTCATTTGTACAAGTCTGTACATATTGAAGTGGAGAAAGATTTACAACTAAAATGCTGGCCACACTCCGATGGTTTGCTTCATGGTTTATCCATGGTTCAGCCTATTGGCTCGGTGTACATTTTAGTGTATGTCTGCCTAATCCATTAGGCTGCAAACACCCGACAGTGTGTGCTGGATGGCTATGGACATTTGATGTTACAGGGATGATGGAGTAATGGACAGAACATATGCAGCAGGTCAAAGCCTATGAAAGGCATCACACTGCAACTGTCTGATTGGATGGAGCACTGGAGGAACATTTTCCAAATAACAGTGTGTTCAAGGTCAATTAAAAATGGTTATTAAGTAGCTGGAGTTGTGGGGCAGCTGTTTTCTTTAAATAAGGCTTTAAAGGAACGATTCCGCAAAATCTAGTGGACACAATTTCCCACTTACCATTGTCATTGAGCCAGGACATGTGTTCTACCCCCATTTGGCTTGTTTAGTTCAGAATTGTAACTACAAGTCTAAAGTTTCTAAGAGACAATAGAACTCAATAGTCACCCAAATCTTTTACTGCAAATATACCCCCCAAAATGTCTCTCAGCTTGTTCAAACCGCCTCCAGGTTTTCATTAAGGTTCCATAGACATCATACTGTGTCCCAAATCATTTGTGCCATCTTAATGAAGAGCTGGATGGCGTCTGAGCAGGTTGACAGAAGAATTGGGGGCATATTTACGGAAAGGATTAGGGTGACCGTTGTGTTTGCAACATTAGCTTTGTTGCTCCGGGTCTAAACTAAAGAGGTGAAATTGCGTTTCTTGGCTCATCAACTCCATCTGGTGTAACTGGGAAATTGTGTAAACTAAATTTTTCATCAAACTATTAGTTTAAGGCAGCGATTCAGGTGTGGTATGCAGGTTTTATTCAGAAAATTGTAAAGAAAATTGTAAAGATTTTAACAGTGGTGCTGATGGGAACCTAGGCTGGTGGCGTCTGCAACACATATCTTCACTATCCAAACCCACTGGGGAACATATATGTGTCTTCTGTGTGTTTATATGTGACGTTGATGGTAAAATAGTGGGAAATCTGAACAAATGTTGTTTTCCTTATGGACTATTCTGCCTCACAACACCGTGTATATACCCCTCCACCATGAATGGATTTCAGGGCAAGACCTAATCTTAAAACGATCATAAAACAATGTCTCAAGCATCGGGAAGTGAGTACCTAACCATTTCATGTACTAACTTTCTGAGGGGTTGCTTTCAGAGCAGTGGTCACCTTGGTGATCAACCTTCCATCAGGTTCCATCTCCATCTCCAACCCAACCCAACTCTAATGCGCCTCAGTCAGGGACTGAGTGAAGGCAGTAATCAGATGGATCAGCTGGGCTCCATTAGGGTTGAAGCTGAAGTCTGCAGGATGGTGGATGTCTAGGATCAGGGTTGGTTACCACTGTTTTGACCGCTGTTGAAAAATCAGGGAATTTCCCCTTTAAACTGTGCTGAGCACCTGCCCTCCAGCAGTGGGACTGTATACCCCAGCATTGGGGGCTCCTTTGCACTATCCTCTAGCCATATTGATCTCCTCACAAGCACAGTGATCTGGACTCTGAACCATAACTGATGTGGTCGCATGGATGTAGTGTTTGTACGGATTTTCGACTCAAGTGCATCAAGCTGTACACAAGTCTTGCTGGGCAACTGTGCGATTTAGCAATAACACTTGTTGTATATTCACTATTTCAGTGAGAGTGGTCATTTGTTTATAACGTAACTTTAGGAGAATGACCGTCTTAAACCAGGGACAAAGTAATTCATCCTCATTAATTACACGAACTACGTTCAGTAAAAACCCACCCAGACCACAGCATTAGGGGCCACTACATCAGCAGCTTTTCAGTGTAATCACTGTAAAACGAGTGATACAATGTCAGATTAAGACTTCGACAGACAAACTCCAGTGATTCTGCGCTCTTAAGCATGCGTCACGCTCAAAAAGCAGCGTGGGGTCAAGAGCTGCTCGAGGGTCAGTGAGATGAACTGAGTGACCCGTTAAACACGACTCCTCTCTGTTTACACTGTAAGGCATAATCTGTTCCTCATAGCTGACTCATGGGAGAGCTAAAGCCAAATTCAAGTGAAATCAAGGACAAACACACGATTGAAACTGTCAAGGCTGCAAAGCCGGAGATGGTTCATGTAGATAAACACGTAAAGCGTTTATCCTATAACCCCCCACCCCCACCCACCCACACACACACACCCAAAACACCCTGAGCCATTTATACCATAAACATACAAGTCATACCCTAAATAGACACACCAGGACGTACACTACCGCTCAATCCTTAGGAATCTTCACATTAATAATCTGGTCATAATTAATAACAGACCAGTGGTTTATTCACCAGGTGAAGTACTTTGGGAACAATGCGGATTTGGGATTTGGTTTTAAGTAAGAAGAGATTCTACACATTCAAGATCACTTGCGCACATTTAAGTGCCGACATGGTTGTGCATAATAAGTGGTTACTGCCTTTTCTTCCATTCTGCAGTAGTATAATAATCTAGGTTTATGATCTAGGCTGTAAATGACTGTATTTTATCATTTATTTCAGATTTGTAAAATAAACTCTGCACTAAAACTTCCATTCAAACAATTCTGTTACTTGGGAACAGTGTTATCCAATAACCAGTGATCACCACATTTACAGGGCAAATATATGCATAGGCTTATATATGCAGCCTGGGCATCAACATTTTCTTTAATGTGAAATAATTTTAATAATGAATGTTTTTATGTATTTATTTTACTTGGCAAATATATGCTGAGTTTTTAAAAATGTGCAGGAAATTCCATATTTAAAGTGCATTCTCTGCAGAGAGAGATATTTAGTCGTGGTCGTCAGTGAAGAATGAGGTTGAATCCACAACACAATCCAATTAAACACAAAACCCTATAATTCTATATAGAATCTATGTATATATAATCTGTCCATAACACTATGTAACAGTTCTATTTTATCTTTATTCCTGGGTAAAAAGTGTGTTTTCGCAATCCCTTATGTCTAAAATACTTAGAAAATGGCTGTTGTTCCACAAAACCTTTGCTTCTGTGCTCAGGACAATGACATTTAGAAATGTATCTGTTTTCAGGAACAGTCTCTCTTCACTTTAAACACTAATTCTGGAACCTTCTGGGACTGTCCAGAAAAGATACAAGTTTGCCTGTTTTGCCATTATTAATAGAAAACATTTATTGGCTGTGGACATAAAATCAAAGTGTGCGATGAATGGAGCTGTTTTTACATATGATGTAGACACAAGCAGTGGAAATAGAACACTTAGAACCCAGGAGCAACATTTAAACATTGTTTAATCCATCAACGTATGGTAATGTCTTTCCTGTTGTTTAATGGCATTTGGCAAACAGCTTATAGGTGCATTATGGCCGCCTTCTGATGGTAGTACTGTGAAAAATGTTAAGACAAAAGTCACATAAACTCTTAAATTTTTTAAATATAATTTAATGGCTATTCAAACGTTATGACCCATCCATACTCTCTAAAGGACATTTCCCAAAAAAAAAAAAATAAATCATTGGACCGGGCGTGTTAGAGACAGTCTCCACTCTTGCAGTATGAAGCTTTCTGGTTGTTAATTCTCAGCGTTATGCAGCTTTCTCAGTCACTATGCAGTCCTGTACAGCTCTCACGAGCATCTCACATTTTTCCTGCTTCCTAAAAATCGTTGGAACCAATAAAATATTAGCAACATTAGCAAAAAACTGGTCATATAGATTAATAATTCCCAACTTTGAGCGGCAATATATGTCATGAAATAACGGCCAAATCGAGATTCAGACAGAACACTGAACACAGACCCTTTCTGTTTCAGCCTTCAATCGAAGGATCTTTGTAATTCACCTCTACTAAAAAGCTAATCTGGGGAGATCTGAGGCTTTTACACTGACAGTGACAAACATAAAGCTATGTTAATTTAACTGTATGGTCCCTTCAAGCTTGAGAGCGACCGGTCGTGTAGTACAAAATCACACGACAGCTTAACTGAGACGGTCGGTAGGACCAGACTATGCATTGTGGACGATCTGGGCAGAAGCTGCAAGCTGTAAGCAACCTAATCTAGTGACATTCCGCTGGTGAATTGTGAAAAACAGTGCGTAAGTAATTGTTTTACATCAGCATCGATTAACGGAACCCAAAACTGATGAGCAGGAGCGTTAGGAGCGAACTGCTGCACCAGTCCTTAATGTTGTTCTCACTCAGTCCTACAGTGTGTACCTCACACCTCAGGATGCGTCATATTCAAGTGTAGCCCAAGGACGACCCCTCTCTATCCGTTCACTCTATTTCTATGTATCATTCAGTAGGTCTCAGCAGCCTCGTCCTGTTGTTCGACATCGGGGTGTCCTGAGGGCATGTGGAGGGATTCGGTTCAGGTGTGTCGTTTTCTGTAACTCTCTGTGACTCGAAGAGCGGCTGTGACTGAGGTCAAGAGGCCAAAGGTGTAAGAGTGTGTGATATTAGCTCGTAGCTGGGCTTTCTGTTCCACCTGCTGCCGAAACAGAAGCCGAGTCAGTGCTTGTGGATTCAGCGGCCGCAGCCTCGCTCCCTCCGGAAGAGGCGCCCTCGTCCTCCTGCGGGTAGAGTTCGGGGTATTTCTGCATGCACTCCTGCATGCTGCGGAAATGTTCCACACACTCCGAGCCCTTCACTTCCTCCTGGCTGTAGTGGAAGCAGGAGAAGGCGTCCTTGAACTGCTGACCGCAGGGGCCGCTGGCCATGCCGCCCAGACACGGGCAGTTCCAGTTTATGTCCCCGTTGGGCAGAATAAGACCTGGGAGAGTCCAAAGTAAAGTCACATTATTAGTGAAATGATGATTCAAAGTGCCTTATGCCTTCATTATATTTGTAATATAGAGGTTATTTGGAGGACACATGCACCTTATACCAATCAGCCTGCTTCCAGTACATCAATGTCAAAGAATGACCCACCCCCTCTGACAGGTGCCATTGTAATGAAATAACTAGATAGTGAATGTTATTCACTTTACCTGTCAAGGGGTCTTATTGTTATGGTTGATTGGTATATAACAGTAAACATTTACATTATATACATGACATTTATCCCTATTACCATAGGCACATTTGTGAGATCCTGCTGGTGTGGGTTTCCTCAGTGACGCTCATAAAAGTAATTTTAGCACTAATAGCTCCCTCTAGTGGATGATGTTCAGACTGCTGAACATGGCTTTATAATGACTAGATCATTTAAATTATAACATAATTACTAAACTGATAGATCAAGATTTTCACAACAATTGTGCGAATCCTCCATCCAGACACCCACAGATACTGAGACACGATACTGCCCATGAGTCTCAAAGTACCCAGTGATTTTTTTTGTCATTTATTACATAAATATTATAGCATTATACTTTTTTTATAATACGCAACATGCATCATGATACAAATATAGCCAATGGGTGCCGCATTTAAAAAATGAGTGCAATGTACAAAAGAGCTTTTAACAATTTTAATGCGTACTGTAAAGACTGCGTCCTTCAGCAAGATCAATATCACAATATTCCAATAAAACTGACCTTCATGAAACGGGTCATTTGGCCACTTGTCATATTTTACTAATAAAAGACAAAACATGAGCTAACCGTGATCTTCATAAGGGTCATTGGGGTCATCTTCTACAAGCTCTGCGTTGCTCGGTGCCTCGTGATCTTCCTTGGTCACAAAGATGATGCGATCTTTACCTGTCACAAAAACAACACATACATTCAGTCTATGCGGGCAGATGAAATCACGGTCCACAGCATTGTTTAGTGTTTCTCTGCTCCAAAACACCTGATTCAGCAGTCTGTGAGTGACGGTTTTTCAGGTATGACACAGCTCTCCAGTTTAACATGAGCATACGAACAGGAACCATACCTCAAACGTATAACAGCTATAAATGCTTATCCTATACATCAAATTATTTCAGGACTGTCTGAACTCAGTGGGCGTCTTCTGATTCTCCTCTACACGAAGCTCCATACATTTTCAATAGGACTAGAATCAGGCCAGTCAAGCGCACACACAAACACACACTGTGTTTACGTTGTAAGACTTAAAAAAACAGTTTAAGACAGTTAACAAATTACACATTCTTGTTTTTATTGCATTTTATGAAAAAATTCTAACTTTTCCAGAAATGGGGTTTGTATTTTTTCATCCAACTCTTTAAAAAAAATCTCTTTTAACAAAGAGAAAATTTGACTGAATTTATTGAGATGCTTTATCACTAATGCAAGCTAGCGTAAGTCACGTGTGCCGTATCGTCGTGGTGCATGCCGGGAATTGTAGTTTAAAAACACTGACGAAACGGCACACAAATGGTGATTTTTGTCTAATGAATGACGCTGAGGGACGCAATAATAAACTACAGAATATTACATAACATAACTAACAACACAGGAAATGTTGATTTTGGTTACAGATGCCTCTTTAAGCACAGGGACTGCAGCCTTGATAGACTAGAGTAACACACCTGATGAGCTCATGAGCTCGTTTGCCTGTAAGAAGCTGCGATGGAAAAGGAAACGCTCATAATGTACTTTTCAGACAGTTTTCAGTACTGATCGCATGCTATAACATTACGAACGGTGACATTTGGGCATTTCACACCATGATCAGGCATGAAATTTGACCCTTGGACCAAGATAGTTAACTTTGCTAACTAGAATCTGCCAAAATTCAGGTGCTCAGAGGTTTGCAAGAGCAGCTGGTGTTTTCAGGTAGTAAATATAAAAAGTTATAATACTCTGTATGTTGAAACGGCTATTTAGTGAAGAAGAGTGGCTAAAGCTTGCAGTATCACATGGCGGGGCTAGCGCAGCACCGGCTAAAGCTCAATGACATTGAGGGAAGTAGAACAAAAAACGGCGGATTTCTGACACGAACTCATAACCAAAGCTCACCTTCTTGTTTGCAGTAGGACATTTTTTTCCAGCGAAGAGGGCCGGTCACCCCACGAAAGTCCCTTTTTCGCCGTTTTTAATATTTCGTCATATAACTGTGCACCGGTACTTGCACGCCTGCACCCAATACCAGGAACAGTGGCGACGACGCGCCAACTGCGCATGCGCAAGCTTTTCAGAATAAAAGCCACCATACGTATGAAATTTTAAAAAATTATTTAACAACGGGGGATACTTAAGCTTGTATTGCTTTGTAAGTTTTGTAAGAGTATTTTGTTTTGTAAGTTTATTTTTTTGTAAGTTTTTTTTCTTGACCTATGTGCTTTTATTACACAGAAATGACTACGGAGAATGAGACAGCAAACCTGCTTTTACACACAATGATCATGCTGTTTATGCTGTAAAACAATATTATATTATTCAAATATGATTACTTGTATTATATAACTGAGATAATTATCACTATAACCTGAAAACCAGAATTCTGTCTGTGGAGCTGCATTACACATTAAGGAGGGCATTGTTCACGTAGGTCATAAGCTTAAACATGTTTTTAGTGATTAGCGTGTTTTGAAAAATTCTGAAATATGAGTAAATGCTGGAGTTAATGAATGAATGACTGAATTGTGGCCTTTCTTCATAAGGCCCAAAATGTCTAGACACAGCTCTGAATCCAGCTAACAAACACTAGAGGTCAACATTGATTCAAATCTTGGTCATTTCTATGGTTCACAGTAAATCAGACCATGTCCTAAACCACATCTACAAATCTGCTCCATTTAAATGAAGACCTCGGGGCAGTTTGAGCAGGCTGAGAGAAATTTTAAGAAAAACGATTTGGGTGACTATTGATTTCTAGTGTCTATTTGCCATGTTTGCCATTTTAGCCCTGGTACTAAAGTGATTCACTTTGGGCTGCAAGCATAACTCAACTACCTACGATAAGAGTGGAAAAATGTGTAAAACTGGATTTTTGCTAAACTATTCTTTGAAGATTATCTAAACGTGGCCTTTATCAGTGATCATAAGCACAGACAACATCACAGTATTGGTTCCTTCAATTCCTACAGTAAGGCAACCAAGCAAAATCAAACTGACAGACAGACGCAGTTTTAGTTCCATTACCCTTGGCTTCCTGTTAAACTTAGAACTGATTTATACATTCTTTTCTTTTCTTGTTTTTAAAGCTCATAATGGATCATCAGCACCATCCTAAGAATTCCTGACTAAGTCTATTCCTAGTATACTATTTTTTTCTGCTTCCAGCACATCAAATTCAAGAACTGGCTGTTCACTTGCTGCCTAATATATCCCACCTCCCTAAAAGGTGCCATTGTAATGAAATCATCAATGTTACAGTGAACGCTACAGTCAAATCATACAATTTGAACATTTGAATGACTGAGTGCCCTGTTAAGTAAAGCAGGCCCAGGCCCAGGCCTGTATATGTGACGGAGTCCTGGGTTCCAGCGTGTGCGGTCGAGATAGCAGAGGAAACAATGCAGTGTTGTGAATCCTAAACGTCCTGAGCGTGAGTGAAGATTCATGGCACCGCGTTTTTAACGGGCTCTGCTGTAATAGGGCCAATCCAAACGAATCCGATGCAATCTTGAGGCTTAACCCCAGCCGCCTATACGTGCCGTGCATGCGAGGACACGGAGCCAGAGGTCAGCCCAGTGTTTACAGGTAGAGCTGACCATCAATCCACAGCAGCTCGGCCGTGACCGCTTAACAAAGGCTTCAGATATTAAAGCCGGAGAGAGCTGTGTGGACGAAAGGCGGGAGATTATATAAATCATTTGAGGGGAGAAAAAGAGAGGATTCACTCTGAAAGGTTGCTCGTAGTTACAGTGGCAACACACACAGTTTGAAGTTGGAGCGCTTGCCAAGCCTTCCCTGCCTCTATTGTCAATACTGAGACTATCCTGGAGCTGAAGCCGGCGAAAAGAAGCACTGCTGGATGGAAAGCGCACTCAACTATAAGCTCGTTTAAAACCCAACGAGCAAAGTTGTGGAATCTGTAGAGTTTTTGGGTACAAATGTGTAGTAAAGGTGTATAAAGGTGTAAGTGGTGACTGGTTCCTACACTAAGAAGGTGTGAGCTGTGGAGGCTTCTTGTCCCCTCGAAATTGTAACGCCCTGTCAACATTCTGGGCAGTTTTGAGATTTTTTGAGAAGTTTTTGTATTCCATATAAGCGCATGATTCACGCTGGCACACGGATCGGCCATAACATTAAAACCACCTGCCTTATATTGAGTAGATCCCTCCTGCTGCTGAAACAGCTCTGACTGTGGTGCACTGTGTGATCTGACCACTTACTTCTGCCATTGTAATGAAATAACTAGAGTCAATGTTAATCTCTTTCAGTGGTTTTAATGTTGTGGCTGATCAGTGCATTGATGTCATTATACTGTGACAATTTGGCCCCCAGGTGACGACAGGGGTATAAAAGCCCACCTCTGCATCACAAACAGTTTTGAGACATTGAGCTTCAAAGAATTTCATACGAATGCAATGACACAAACCTTTGTGTGTTTTAGACAAAAGCCCAAAATTACACGTAACACCTCACATGGTATTAGTCTGTCATAGAACAGGAATACTGTTTCTCTCAGACAGAAACCTCACTTCTCCAAAACAGTATCTTTTGCAAAAACCTTCTTAGTTTATGATGGGAGTTAATGTGAAATCATGTTCGTAATTCTGGATTTGTTTTGTTAAAACAATGTCACACAAGGTAAGATCATGTTTTCAAATGAACAATGATAGAATGATAAAAAATAATAAATTGAAATATAAATTAAAAAGTGACTCTTTGTCATTGTGAACACACTCAAGCACCACAACGAAATGTGACCTCTGCATTTAACCCATCACAC
>JBBPDA010108631.1:0-10944 GCA_037974385.1 Arnoldichthys spilopterus | reverse complement strand
TGATCACAATAGGACTTTACATGTATAATGTTACACATTCGACAACGTTTCGTTTTTCTTTTGCCAGAGTGCGTGTTGTTAGCTAGCTGCCTAAGGCTAAGTGAGGCTCCAGCACAAAAACACGCTCAAAACAGCGAGCTACGTTAGCTGCGGTGGCTAACACTCCCATTAGCCCCTGAATTAATTCTTCATGAAAGAAATTGCAGGTTGCTTCCTGAAGTTAACACACACTGCCGTGACTGTCGCACGTCTTTTAAACGAGAAGTATAACATATAGACTCAAGTGTTGTTTTTTCCGCTTACCTCTTGTCTTCTTTCAGGCCCAAACCATTGTAGCTACTGAAAGCCTTTTTCTCTTTGTCTTTTTTCCCCACTTTCAAACACACGGAGCGCCCTGATCAATGTGTCACTGGTGCTAAAAACAACAATAAGCTAAAATTTTATATATAAAAAAAACAAAACGGTTGTCCCGCTATGTCTAAGTTAGCCATGAGTCAGAAGGGCGTTTACACGCCATGGTTTTGTCTGCCAAAATTTCCAAACATCTCAAGCCCATTTTTCCACAGTGGATGTTGGAGCGACGGAGATGTGAAGACCGAACTGGCGAGTCACGTGATCCGTAGGACGACCGAGGGTATTAACGAGTTCCATTTAGTGACGAGAGGTTTGATTCACTTCACCGAGTCTTCAGAGGTAGTCCCTTCCAGCGACGAGAAGTGTGATTCATTTTTGTCCGAATCGGTTCATTTAAACTACTTCACCCAATGGAGAGTTTGAATCAGTTTCCAAAACGATTCTTTTGAACAGACAGTTTAGGTGAACCGATTCTCCGATTCGTCCTTCACCTCCAGATGTTCACTGTACTCACAAACGGAGCAGTGCTCGTGATGTTCCGAGTCCAAACAAATAATAAAAATAGGAACGCAAGACCACCAATAAGCATTTCATTTTACACCAAAAGGAGCACAAACCTCAAACCTCAGTTCTTATGCTCAAACACCAGCTAAGATGCTAAGATGCTCATTGCAGTCAAACAGGAAAAGCGAAGAATATAAAAACATATGTATTTATATATATACACATACACACACGGATTTACTCCTAAAGTTTTTTAGTTTATTTTACTAAGTCATTATTCTATTGCGTTGTTATTCTATTGTAGACTTTTCATCTCCCAGACACTGGGGAGAAATAAGATAAGATAAGATAAGATAAGATAAGATAAGATAAGATAAGAGAACCTTTATTAGTCCCACAAGTAGGAAATTTGCACAGTTACAGCAGTACAAAAGATAAGAGCAGTGATAAAGCAATAATTTAAAAACTATACAGCACAATAAGTAGAAGAGAAAACTTTACAAAAAATATAAATAGACATTTGTGTATGAAAAAAAAGACAGAAGAATAATTGCACCATGGTGAATATAACATGGAAGAATATTGCACTGAATATTGCACAGAATATTGAATATTGCACAGTGAAGTAATATTGCACATAAGAAATGCACCCAAATGGAGAGAGCTGAGCTCTGGGGTCTTAATTCTGAACACACAGCGTGGTGATGGTCTTAAACACATGTAAGTATATGGGGCTACCACTTTCTTGCTTTGAACAGGTGTGTTGGGAATCCCTTGATACACCACAAGGTGGCGATGTGTGTTTTCAATTATCTACAGCCTGTCCAGTCCAGTGCTCTAGCACCGTGAGTTTCTCAAGCCTGGCACTTTCCTCCTAAACTTAAACTTAGCATAGTAGTGTAACATGGAGGAAAGAAGCCCCTCAGTCAAGAAGTTCTACTCTTATTTATTATTATTATTATTGATATTATTATTGTATTATTATTATAATTATTATTATATTAGTAGTAGTAGTAGTAGTATTACTATTATTATTGATATTATTATTGTTATTATTGTTATATTATTATTATTATTATTATTGTTGTTGTTATTATTGTTGTTAATATTACAAATGATGATGATGCTTATTGCTTTTTGTACATAACACCTTTCATACATTTAAAATACATATAAACAAACAGCAAGAAAAAGAAACAAAAAGGTAGCAATAGAAAAGAAGAAATAGAGACAAAGAATTTTAAAAATGCAAAATGCAGAAATACATAATTCAGAATGAGATAATATTACAGAATCAGAGCTTAAAAGAAAAAGGAATTAAAGCTTATTAAAATAAAGGAAATTACACAGAATGTGCTCAGTGTATGATAGTGATTATTAACTATATATAACACATTTCATATTTGAACAAATGCTGCTCAATGTTCTTCACATTGCTAGTAAAATGGATAAAAAAGCAAAACAGGAACAATAGGAGATAAATACAGGAATAATAAATATTAAAAATAATGATGAAGCCAAACCTAAACCTCACCACACTGACTGATTGGCTATGGTCTAAATAACTCTGTGATTTCGGCTTGCAGGTGTGATTTTGATGGATTTTTTTCTTCATTAATTAACAATATTTTTATGTTAAAAAGGCCAAACTGCATTTGATACCTGTTTCCTGACTGAATAAAAACAACCTCTTTATGTCTAGAATTAAACAGGCTGATTCTGTTACTGTACCTTTAAGAGATTTATGTAAATGACCTCTGCCCTGATTGGTTGCCTTGTATTGTTCATTTTTGATTTGTGAACCAAAAAGAAGTCCACTGCCCTTTTTCTGCAGTCACAGCATGGGCAGGTGGAGCTAGACTGATGTAGGCCAAATAAGCTGATAAATGTAAATGTGCTGGTTTTCATGACATCACAAATACTGTAAATGCAAATAGTCTGTTTTTTTAGTAAAGTTGGAAAAATGTGGCTGGGAAAGTGAACAGTGTGCTTTAGCATTATGCATGCTACATTATGCTCTTATAACAAAACCAAACAAACCAAACAAGAAAAACCTGTTTTTCCAAGATATGGGTCCTTAAAGTTATAGAAGTTCCTCTAATAGGCAAAACCACCTTTTAGTAGTAGTACTAGTAGTAGTAGATGAATTTACATATTATAACTAAGAAATGGTGTTTCAATTTTACTGTCTTCTGTCTTTGCTTAATAAAAAATATAACCAATATGTGAAACAAGACGACCTTTTCTTTTGAAATTGTGCTATGAATCCAGAACTGACCACTGTTCTTGTTTACTTCTGTGCATAGGTTTACGCATCCTTATCTTGTACACAATCATGGACAAATATGGTTTAACTTCTACAATAAATGCAAATTCTCAAGGAGACCCCCCCCCACATACACACAAATACCCTCAACATGAGAATTTTTAAACTGATTTTTCTCTGTAATCTAACCCTGCTTTAATGTCACCCACTCTGTCCTTTTAATAAAGCTTAATATGTAAAAGCTCTTAATATTTGTTCACTGAACTGGAAAGCAACATGACAAAGGTCTGACACATGAAACTATATTGGTCCACAGCCACAAGTATCAGTTTTAATATACAACAGTTTCAACACGTAGGTTTAATGAAGGAAGCCAATCGTTCCGTTTGACAGGCACAATTTTTGTTGGCTTGTTAATGGGCATTATTATAAACTGGATTTTCCAGAAAAAAAGTCTCTCAACAGTTCAGTTCATGTCTAAAAAACACAATTTATTTCAGGTGGTCACTTTCGGTAAAACTTTAAGCTATGAGGTCCATCATCCTGTTGCATGTAGCAGTGCGTAGAACCAAGTATATCCATTTATAAATACAACCGCCACCAAATTTTCGGCAAAACAGGAGAAACATAAAGAAAACTAATATTGTAAGAATTGCTGACGGGACAGCGTAAGTGTAGGAGGGGTTCATGTTTTTAAAAAAAAAAAAAAAAAAAAAAAAAAAAAAAAATCTACAGAAAAGTTCCTATATTCCAGCCATAATATTTTCAGGAAAAATGTGTGTCTGGTGTTTACTGGGCAAAAATAACTGGGGAATTCTACTAAATTGTCCAAATGTCAGCATTTTTAAATGGTTAAAAGGTGTAGTCAACTAAAATATCATGTCAGAGTTATACACAGCTGTGGTAACAGGAAGCAGTGATCTGAAGTGTCTTAACCTCTGAAAAGTCCCTCACAAAGCTGACATGGTTATGAATATATGCGCTGTTGTAAGGCAAAAAAAACCCAAATGCATTTTTTCCCCCAAATGTGTCACTATTTTACCATCACCAACACAAGGGCTCATTGGCCTTTCTTGATTGTTCATAGAATGCATATCTGGTATTTTGTAATCCCTGGTTTCCATCACCACCGCTGGTATGGTTCTCTAGAATGGACCACTGGAGATCACACCCCACTCAATGACTTTCTCTACAGCTCTAATAACTATTGAATCATGCAGAATTTTTTTAAAACTAAGGAATTTCCCTTTAACAACAGAAGAAACCAAATTCTGTATTTTTACCACCCAGTCAATTTCTCGTTCCCTTTATGGCTATTTCCTTTCATGAAGACTACACCAATAAAACCTAAAACGGCACCTGCTCTCTCCACCCATGCTCACGTCTATCTGCTTTTTCTGCATCAGCAGCAGTGAAGGAAAAGAGATGAGGAGTGGGTGGAAATTAGAACATGAATAAGGAGCCTCACCCCCACCAGCACAATCGGATTATGATATATGGGCTCTAAATTGAAAAAAAAATGCTGATTGATCAGTCCTTCATTTCTTCTTTTTCCTTTTTTTGGGAGGGCCCTGGTCAGAGCTGCTGCTGGACGAGTCAGAGTCTGAGCTGGAGGAGGATGAAGAGGAGGAGCTGGATGTGTCTTCACTGTCACTGCTGCTGCTGTCGTCGTCCTCAGAGGAGGAGGAGCTGGACGAGTCACTGCTGTCTGAAGAAGAGTTGCTAGAGGAGCTTGCGGATTCACTACCACTGCTGCTGGAACCACTAGAAGTTTTAGACCTGAAAGAGAACAGCACATAAGCAGATTTCAACATATGGGCCCATATTTACCCCAGAGCAATAGTGCTGATTTAGGATCAGGATCAGTTAGAACTGATGCGAGGTCAGTGATCCTTATCTTTAGCTGCCTGTTTTAAAGGAAGACTCCTGCTTTCTTCAGCTTGATCTTACTCTTATGCTATATCTTTAATACACGTGGTATTGGGCAGCAGTGGCCTAGTGGTTAGAAAAGGCCGCAGGTTCGTCTCCCGGCCCGGGCACTACTGAGGTACCCTTGAGCAAGGTACCGTCCCGCTACACTGCTTACGGGGCGCTTTTGGTAGCTGCCCGCTGCTTCATGTGTGCACGTGTGATGCGTTAAATGCAGAGGTCACATTTCGTTGTGGTGCTTGAGTGTGTTCACAATGACAAATACTCACTTTCACATTCAGTTACCACAGACAATGTCCATGTGAATCTACTAACTCCAGACACATGAAATAAAAGCCAATGCGCAGATGCTGAATTCAGTCAGTCAAAATCTGTGAAAACACTAACTCTCCAATCTAAAGTTTTGGGATATGAGACAAGCGACCTCCCAGCATTGAGAACAAAAGGATCTCTAATGACTGCTCAGCTTTTAGGTGCATTACTGTCCCCAACTAGCAGCATCATGCATAGGTGTACACTGGGCTTTTTGAGAGACATGCCGTCAAGGTGACATCTTTTCCAAGAGACCCAATGGTTGTTTCAGCAAGACAAAGCCAGGCCTAAGGAGCATGGCTTCATAGACACAGAGTACATGTGCTTGGCCAGCCTGCTAGTAGTTCAGATTTGTCTTCAGTTGAAAGTATGTGGTGCATCATGAACTTATGTAGAGAATCAGACAATGACTAGACTGTTGAACAGCTGAAGTCTTGTATTCTTGTTAAAATTCTACTTGTAAACGTGCAACAATTCAACAAAAAGTCTCCTCAATTCCCAGACAATTAAAGTGTAATAAAAAAAAGAAAGGTAAACACACCTCTGTCCCAAGTTTAGTTTTTTTAAGTGTGTTCCAGACATTATTGTTTATATTTACAAAAGTAAACAGTCTGGATGGTCCACTTCATCTTTGAGAAGCCAGTGTCCGTTTTTCTAGTAAACAAGCCAAAACATGTGCTTATCTCATCTCTACTCTCTTTTGGTATATCTGAGATGGTCTGGGGCCCAGAGAACTCAGTGGTACTTCTGCATAGAACTGATTTTTGGTTTTCACGTTGCATTTTATAATGCAGCAGCAGGCTGTGTTAAGTGAGAATGGTTGTCCAAAGTACTCCTAAACCCCTGTGGCTACATTCACCGCAGTAGCATGACTGTTTAACAGTGGTTTCCAGCCTTGCCGTATTGGGACTGAGATTTCCCTGGCTTCACTGAACCTTTTCACAATACTATGTACCACTGATGATAATCTAAATTCTTTGCAGTCTTTGGTTGAGAAATGTTATTAATGAACTGATTGAACTGAATTCTCAGTTTGGTACAAAGTGATAAGCAATGACCCATCTTTGCTTGTAAAGACTGAACCTTTGGTAGGTGATCTTTTTACACCCAATCATGATCACTTGTTACCATATGAACTGCTTATTGCGAAATGTTTCAATATGGTGTAAGATGTGATGTGAGAGTGTGTTGCAGGTTTATATTTATAAAATACAATCAAGTTGGTTAACCAAACCATAAAGTCATTTTTTAACTTTGTCAACCAAAAAAATGTACAAAAAGCAATTTTTGTTTTTTATTACATTTTACAAAATGTCCCAGCTTTCTTGGGAATGTGCTTTGTATTATAGTCTTATTTTGTTACTACTTTTCTCTCTTTTAACTACATGTGAAATTCTTCATTAAGTAGTTTGAACTAAATGCATTCAAATGGTCTGTGAGAACTGACCATATAAGATAGAACATGAAATTAGTCTACAAAGCCTAAAAGAATAAATTCTCTATCTGTGCTCTCAGATGAAAATCACTGGTATCAAAACGGTTAATATAATGTGCTCCACAGGGGCCTAGTTAGAGTCCTTGTAACTGCCTGAACTTTGCATTGTAGGCAAATGGTCAGAGACTGCAATCTCTATGCAATCCATATTTCAATCTATAATCCATATGGCATTCAGCATACATGAATACAAATGCTGTGAAACGTTGCAGAACTTAGTCAAGATGTCGGGGTCATTGTACCATACCTTTTTTTCTTTGTCTTCTTTTCATTTAGCGATACTACTCCATGTCTAAGGGGTAAAATATATAGAGATAAGGGGTTAGATCCAATTTAAGAAGTGTTGTAGGATACAAAGGCATAAAAACACAGTGAATGAAAAAAAAGCTAACTTCAGTCAAATACCACATATGAATAAATTGAGTGAGATGTATTTCCAGATTAAATGTAATTCCATCAAAAGGTCTCTAGATGGCATTGTTCATTCATTGGACATCAAACTGCAGCCACCACTTCAAAGGTCCAAAGTTTCTTCATTAAAATATCAAAATACTGCTCAAGTTTCAAAAGTAACTGTTCACGTCACGGTCCATATAAACTGTTTAAGCTGTTTAGCCCCACCCAGTCATGGTGAAGTTATAGAGTGTTTCAGCACTGCTGACTGCTTTTTGAAGGAAGACAGAGAGTAAAACACATGGCAGGTAATCAAAATGGACTTCATTTCAATATATATATCACTTCAATTTTAATAATAAAAGACAATAACAAAAACAACATGTTTAACTCTAAGGGATAAATAAAGTTTGGGGGAAAAAATAGTACGATGTTTTAAGTGAACCTCAGGGTTCGCGGTTTGTAGGACAAAGGTTGTTTAACGCAAACAGATGATTAAAGGGAAAAAAGTCACAAAATAATTTAAAGCATTATAACGAAAATGGACTCCCAAGATATGTTCAGAGAACAAATACTTTGCGACTAAATCAAATTTGTACTGACTACCCTTTTATTGTAGATAATTTTATGATTTTAATAAGAACGTGGACAGTGGTGGCCTAGTGGTTAGGACCTTGCACTTGGGACCTGAAGCTGTAAAAGTCCTGGCCTGTGACGACATGGCGGAGTGTGTTCACAATGACAAATAGTCAGTTTCACTTAAAAAAAGAAAAAAAAAGAATGCAGGATTATATTGGAATCATATTGTTATAGGCAGTATGTATTGGACAGATGTTTTGAATCGACTGCTGCTTCAGATATTTAATGACATTTATTGCACTCTGGATGAGCAGAAATTTGACATTATTTATTACAGCTAAACTGTGCACCACTGTAGGCCTCCACCTGGAGTCAGCACATACCCTGCAACACTGGGGTCTTTATTTTCCACTTCTTTAAGCTTTTTCTTCATCTCCGCTGTCCTCGACGGTCGGTAGAGGTACTTTCTTTTACCAGTGCACTCGTAGGACCAGTGTCCGTACTCCAGGCACTTCTGGCAGCGAACATGCTGTTTATTTGCTTCCCTGAGATGAGAGGATGGGAAGATGGTTACAAATGAACAGAAACTGTCAGAGGATGAGAATACGGACACATTAACACAAGAACTTCATAAAAATATGGTCAGACATTAAAAAGTGAACAGGTCATAAAACATTAAATTCTCATAAAATGGGTCGGATCAGAAGCTTTGACCAGACGGGAAACATGAGGAGAAGCTGTAGGACCTGAACGCTGTTAGACATGAACAACTAGCACCATTACATCACGACTCAGTGATACGGCTGTTGCCTTAAATATTTTCGTGGAGAGCTCAAACACGCGACAAACTGTGTTTAACTAAAGTGTGCGAGCCCGTCTGAAAGAAGTTATTGATCCTTTTTAACAACGAAATAACACAACGTGATCAAACATTAACGTTTAAAGCCTCCTGTAGCACCACGCACGCTACGCGCAGTGGGATGGTGATTTCAGTGCCTGTGGTGTGTGAGAAAACCACCGCTTTAAGAGACCGTGTAAGAGTTTTATAAAGTTTAAAACGAAATGTATAGACAGCTACACGGATCTATAAACTCTAAAATAACTTACGCTTGTCTGCGGGCTATGAGTCTGTGCATAGGCGTCGCCATGTTGGTTGCATTTGTATCAAATGTCGTGCTCCGGTTTTAATGTGCGCCGCCTATTGGCGAGGAGGAGTAGTATCGCACTGCACACGCGTATCCAGCCGTTTTTGAGATGAACTATATATTTGCATATGTAGATTGTAGATTTTTTTAATGAGGGAGAAGGAACAGATGACGTTTCGAAGATTTTGCAAGATAATTTAACTTTTTTGTTTAATTTAAAGTATTTTTCAGAGGCAATATGGAGGGGGACGCTTAAATAAAATCAATAGAAAGCAGATGCAACAATAAAATGCTGTTTAGTCACTGGCATGGACCCATAGGCATTAATAATGAACGTTGTTACATTTTTTTAATATACATGTATTTAATATAATATACCAGTAAATGTAGCTGATTGATTTTATGTGGGTAAGCTTTAAAAATGGTTGATTTTCATTTGTAATGAGACATTTTTTGAAACTGTGATACTGATGCTTTTACTGAAGGGATGCATCTTGTTTAAGCTACAGAGAATTTCTAAAGCTACTTTTTACACCACTGCTGGTCACACAGTCTCATGGGTCACCAAATATGGTGTAACACCTGAAACCTGATTTGGACACTAGAAAGCTGTTGCAGGTCGATGCAATGAAATCCTTGAAGGTCAGCTGGTCGTCGATGATCACTCCAAGGCTCTTAGCAGTTCTGGTCGGTGTGATGACCGATGAGCCAAGTTGGATGGAGATGTCGTGATGTATAGTTGGGCTGGCGGGGAGGATGAGGAGTTCAGTCTTGGAGAGACTGAGCTGGAGCTGTCGGTCCTTCATGCAGCATGCGATGTCTGTGAGACATGCTGAGATTCTGCAGGAGATGGTGTTGTCGCCTGGTGGGAAAGAGAGGTACAATTGGGTGTCATCAGCATAGCCATGATAAGAAAAAACATGTGAATTGATGACCTGGCCAAGTGAAGTTGTGTAGAGTGAGTAGAGGAGGGGGTCGAGCACCGATCTCTGAGGAACCTCTCTCCATTATCATTCAACATATTGACAGGTTAACACATACCAATACACAAGTCCTTCTGTTATTTGGCTCACAGACACCAAGTGATGAAGTGTTTTTGTTATTGTATTTTGTAAATAAGATAAGACAAGATAAAATAACCCTTTATTAGTCCCACAAGTAATATATACAAATTTAAAACTATGATTATGAATGATCTCTGTAAGGTTACAGATGTAGTAAAAAGAATTGCAGGTATGTTAGCGAAGTAGCCCAGCTTCGACCTAACATTCAGCTATCCTAAAATACAGTAAATACACAAAATAACAGAATGAAAGCACTGTGTTTTCTGCAAGCAGTCTGCACAGAAGTAGTTGTTTAGGTCTATCTTAAGAGTATAACTTAAGTATGGCTTGTCCTTATGTAATGTGTTTTTGGAGGGAACGTAAAGTTCAGTGACTGGCTAAGGCTTGCTGGCTAATTCATTTTTTTGCAGCTGTAAATGATGAGCAGTATTTTAATGATTGAGAAGCATATCTTCCATTTTTTTCAGAAAGAGAATATCAATGCTCATGATTCATGATTATAGCAAATATTTTGGGAAAACTGAAGCTGTGATATGCTTTTGTACAATTCCTTACACACACACACACACAGTCCAGCATTCCTTCACACAAAATGTGGATGAAGCAAAAGATAAGGCGGGCTTGGCAGCGGATATTGGGGGGTCCTTGTGATTAATTTGGGAAGAATACTGATCTAGTGTAAAATCCTGTGCTGACCACCTGGGTTCAATATTTACATCCTTGTATTGAGATGTTCCAACTACTCTTTAAGGTCCACCATCATCACTGTTCCCAAAAACCACTTCTATCTCAGGTCAGAGTAACTACAGGCCTTTTGCACTGACATCTGTGAATTACTAATGCTGGCCCACATGAAGAACATTATGGGACACCTGCTAGACCACACGCAGTTTGACTACTGGG
>JBBPDA010108630.1:0-10945 GCA_037974385.1 Arnoldichthys spilopterus | reverse complement strand
TACTAAATACTGAGCAAAGGATCTGAATACTTAGGACCATGTGATATTTCAGTTTTTCTTTTTTAATAAATCTGCAAAAATTTCAACATTTTTTTTTTGTCTGTCAACACACTGCTATTTTTTCCTTGTTTTGTCAGTCTTGTGATATTATCAAGCACTAAGCTGATTTTGCATGATGTGAAATCCCAGTAACACAAAGAAAGCCTTATTGCTGGGAAAACTCCAGCATTAATACCTAATATAATTAATGTTTACAGTCAGACATGTGTAAACTGTCCAGTCTATCCTTTTGGATTCAGATACTGTGCATTCTGTACTTACAGATTTAGAGCTTAAGAAAAGATAAAAATCATATGTGTCATAATAGCACCAGGTTGATCTTTTGCATGTACCAAAGCAATTATGCAGAGACAAAATGACGATTCATTCGGTCTTTAGTCCATTTAGAAGTTTTTGACAGTTTGCTTTCATTTGTCAAACAGCCTGCACCAGAGTTCATTTGAAACCAAAACCGCTCAGGGGGTCTCTGCATGGCTGTGTGGTGTACACTAGATTTTGCATAATGGTGTTTTCACACTTGCTCTAATGAACTGCACTAAACCAATCCTGCCAGGTCTAAACACTAAATAAATGTTACTTTTTTGTTTTTTTATGCATATTGTGATATTAAAGACAATTGTATCCCCAGTCTTTGACTTGTGTGTGTGTGTGTGTTTGTTTGTGTGTGTGAGAGTGTTTGTGTGTGTGTGTGTCTGTGTGTGTGTGTGTGTGTGTGTTTGTGTGTGAGTGTTTTGTGTGGTTGTTTGTGTGTGTGTGTGGTTGTGTGGTTGTGTGGTTGTGTTTTGTGTGGTTGTTTGTGTGTGTGTGTGGTTGTGTGTGTGTGTGGTTGTGGTTGTGTGTGTGTGGTTGTGTGTGGTTGTGTGTGCGTGTGTGCATGTGTGTGCATGTGTGTGCATGTAAACAATTATTTGTATGTATGTGGAAAAGCAAAACAGTCTTAAGATGTGCAAATCACAGCTCGAGCTTATTGAACTCCGCTTTAAAGGCTGGAAATGCATTTGAAGCCTAAAGCTGGGCTGCGTGTGCCCATGCACCCTTCCCCCAATCTCACTTTGATACATGTTTGATTCTCTTCCTTTTTCTCTTTTAGGAGATAAGCTTGAGCAAGCCACTGGCAACTGGATGAAAAGCCCTTTGGCAAAGAACTATTGAGCTTTATGGGTAAAGAAAAATAAAAAAACAACAGTGCTTCCAACTGAAATGAAGGGAATTATGCGATTATATGATTGTGTTTGATGCATAGTGTGGTTGAGTAAAAGTCTGAATGCTTTTGCCTTTGAATGCAGTCTGAGAAAGACTTGTTGCCATTTATCCATATAGGGTAGGATTAGAGGTTTTTGAGTTTGTGAGCATCTTCTTCAAGACACACACACACACACACACACACACACAAACACTAGCAGTAATCATTTATTAAAAAAAAAAAAACTAAGAAAAAAGGAAAAATATCACACAAACAGGCAGAATGACAATGTTGACCTTATGTCACTAGTTACTTCCGTAACAGTGGCGTAATCTCTTCTAAGAAGAGGTAATGTAGCACATTTTCACAAGTACAGTGCATGGATACATGATTTTTTGAAACAGTACTTTGAGTCCTACATCTTGACATTTCATACTGTTTCTAATGGAATGTTCCTAATAAAAAATGGTATAGATAAATTTGTTTTCACCTTTCTGTGTGCTCATGTGTTCTATTGTTAAATTAGATTAGACTGAATTTGTCATTGTGCAGAATACAAGTACAAATCCAGCGAAATGCAGTTAGCATCTAACCAGAAGTGCAAGTGATGCTGTATTTTACAGTATGTATAGTGTTATTGACTATGCAGAGAAGTGTATACAGATTTAGACAGATTCTAATATATATGAGTACCTTTTAGCAAGCTGATGTAGGTAAGCTTAGTACTCCTAAGGTGCCCATGAGCAAAGTTACATCCTCAAGCACTGCTCCTGAGTGCTGCCCATGTCAGTTGAGATGACTATTGACTTAACGTAACTTAAATTAGTTACTTGCAGTTTTTCAGCAAAATATTTTATCGAAATAGTTTTCTTTATTAAAATGTTACTTCAAATAGTCGAGTGACAAAGGATTTGCATATAATAGCCCGTTTAGCTTACACTTGTTTATCCTTGTCCATTCTTGATAAGGTTACAAGGACTTTTTTTATACCAGATGGCTTTTTGAAAGAGGCACAATACAAGGAAGCCAATTAGAACAGAGCTCATATTAAAAGCATAGTAAGAAAACAGCCTGTTAAATTCTAAGGGGACGAGAGGTTGGAAAGTAGTTGTGTCAACATAAATAAACATAAGTTATGACTTATTTTGGACCTCAGGTAAAACAGTAAAGTAGGATATGGGCCCTTAAAAGTAACCTTTTTTTAGCTCAGTGTTGAAAGGCCGAATGCAATGTAATCAGCTATTGTAGTGGTCAGGTTAGCAGTGCTGTTGTAAAACTGTCAGTGAGTGATAAGTGTGAGGAAGCGGTGCATGTGTGTGTGTGGCAGACAGATGCTGGAATATTGCTCTGTTTGTTTCAGCAGCAAAGCATTTCCCTAAGGAGCTTCAGAGCCTATCTTCCTGCTCTCAGCTCCACACTAATGATACCCCACTTGACAGACACACACACACACACACACATACAAACACACACATACACACACACTTGCAGTCATTAACCAAGGTTTTTAAGAGATGGTGACTCACCCCACTGGCTGCTGGTTTGTCCGGAGAAATGGAGAAAGTCAGCAGAGGTTTGACCGCGTGGTCTGGTGGGACATGTTGCTATATGTATCTGCACCACCTCTCTGACAGCAGCTGAAAAAGTGGCCATGCCAGCCTAAATTCTGTATTCTAAATTCTGATTTGGCTTTCTGATGGGCATCCATACAGTCTCACCTCAGAATGGAACAACAGCCAGTTCCACTGAAGCTTGAAAAAGCAGAGATGCCTGAGTAATCACTGATGTGTGATGTGTGGCAGCACTTCAGATGATCAGATTATTAGATGAAAATTTAGATGAGTGCTTGGTGTGAAGTCACAAGAAGTCTGATTCTTCATCTCAGGTATGTAAGTATAGTGAGACTTATTCCAATGTTACCACTCTCTGCTAAAATTGTGAACTCTTCATCTGGCAACAAATCTTCAGGTTCCTCCTCATGTTCAAATGGGCCTATATCTCCTCAGGCCTGCATGTCCTCTTCACTGCTGGTTTCAATGATTCTGTTCGATTCCATGAAAACAAAAGCCCAAAATAAAGAAATGTACCAGATGATCTTTAACCTATGAGTTGACTTTAGTGAAGTGAAAATGACTATGTCATTGTGAACACACTCAAGCAGGGGAGCAGTGTAGTGGGATGGTACTTTGCTCAAGGGAACCTCAGTGGTGTCCGGGCCGGGACTCGAACCTGCAACCTTCAGGCCCCAAATGCAGTGTCCTAACCACTAGGCCACCACTGCCCAATAACAACAAAAAAACTGTTTAAAACATGCTGTCCTGCATTTTAAGAACGAGTAGCACAGAAGGAAATGGGAAGAGAGATCCACAGTGTTTCTTTGTATTTCTGTGTATGTGCATGTTCATGTGTATTAAAAATGAATACCCCTAGCCTTGTATATGCATTTGTGTGACAGTTCGGTGAAGTCACCTCAGTGAGTCTTTTTCAGGGGTGTAAAAATAGGCAGCTCCCTAGAGCCTCCATTAACCAGTTTAATATCTGACCTGCTGCCCTCGATTGCTTTCCAAACCAGGACACAAGCAGAGCTAAAAAAGGATAATAGGTGTCTTTTTGTCTCTAGCATGATTAGATCTCAGCTAAATGAGTGTGAGTATAGGATGTTTCCTTGAAAATTTAGAACTGGGACATGAAATGCTAAGGATTGTCCAATCCAGTGAGTGAGTGATTATTTGTCATTGTGAACACACCACAGCACACAGTGCACCACAGCGAAAGGTGACCTCTGCATTTAACCCATCCGTGTTGGAGCAGTGGGCAGCTGACATGGGCAGCATCTGGGGAGCAGTGCTTTGGGATGGTACCTTGCTCATGATTACCTCCGTGGTACTTGTACCAGTCCGAGATTTGAACCAGCGACCTTCAGATCACAGGTGCAACTCTTCAACCGTTACATCACCACTCCCCATTAGTATTCTGTATGGGACCATCTTTACTTATCAAGAAAAGTGGGGCTTTGACATAGGATCAGCAGACAAACTGGCCAAGGTGCAGTGTCCGTTCTAAGCTGACATGTAAGGTTTGAAGTAGGAAGTGGAAGTGGGGAGGGTTTGAAGACTAAAACTGAACTATAGTCTTAGTGGGTAATAAAACGAGGCTGTCCCAAATTGCAGTGGGCTCTCAGTACTGTCATAAACTATAGAGTTCGCACAGTGCAGTGTGTTATGCTTGAGGCTGCAGTCACATCAGAAAAGCTAATCATATTTTAATAACCTGAAAAAAGTGCAGATACATATTTTATATGGGATTACATGATATGAGAAGATATATGTGAGATATGAGTGGCCAGCATTTCTGTAGAGAGGATAGATCTGAAACTTTTGAATCTCTCAACAGACATGAGTGGACATGTGTGTGTGCGCATTAAATTGGTATGGTGTTTTGGGAAGCTTTGATGATTAAGATCACAATGCTCTGAAATACATTCTCAACATGTCCTAGTCTTTTCCCCCATGGAACACAGACATATACACCAGCAATATACCAAGACATAGAAGCAAAGTTGTAAGCAGAACATTGTGGTCAAGTTAGACTTCAGCATTTGTGCTCTGTGGTTTTAATTTTTAATTTTGAACTTTGAAATGCTTTCTAATGTATGTGAATAAGTTCTAGATACAAAATTTGACAAAATATGAACCAAGACATGTAAATGATTCAGTCTTTTGATATGCTTGCCCTGTTTTTTTGACTGCTGCACTGGAGTAATATTTCTGACACATTCTCAAAAAAAAAAAAAAAGAAAAGCAGAACAAGGCAGAGAATAATGTCTCTCCAGAAATCCTGGATATAGAAAAGGGATTTTTCTCTACTGTGTTGAGAAGAATTAGCCTGGGGCTCAGTGAGAATGACCCAGTTCCAAATCAGAGTCCCTTGAACCAGACACTCACAGCAGAGACAATGGAGAGCTGGAAGAGTCTCGACCCATGTCCTTATTGCTTCTGAAATCTCTATTGCAAGTGAAATCTTAGTTCTCTAAAGAACCTTTTTAGTGGACATTTTATTGAATAGTTGTTTTTAATAATAAATAAAATTTTTACAGTATTAAAAAAAAACGTAATATTTTTTTCTTTTTTGGCTAATTTCTAATTTCCATTGTAAGTGATCTCATTTTTATTTGCCTCAACACAGTGTGTTCTGAACAAACAAAAAAAATCCTTTATATATATATATGTAGGGCCCTACGTCCTCACCTGTGGAATAAGACTGAACTAAGCATGTGTAAAATGAATCATGACCCATGTTACAACTGTTGCCAGTCTCCTCTATGTGAAACATTACAGTAATGAGAAGGAGGGAAAAATACCAAAAACTTTAAAATACATAAATGACTAAGTTATTATTGTGCCATAATATTCCCATTGATCTACTTATTTAAATGAATGTTGTTTATTTCTGTAATGATTGACACTCACATTTTTTTTTTCACATGGTTTAAGGTAGTTTTGTTAGAAAGACGGGTAGACGAAGAGAGATCTTTCTCCTCAGTTTGACTCTACTGTGATTAGGGTTGGGTTCTGCCAGACTTGCAGCAGGACACATTTAGCAGATTAATTTAAATACTTAGATACATTACAGAGAAAGCTATAAAAAGTGGCAATTACTTGGTGAATTAAAAAGCATTAGCTAGGTGGAGCCTTTGACACACCCCGTGCCTATTAAATTTGCATTTAGCAAATCGTAAATCGTTCTTGCAGTGTATTGTAAATGTGAACTACCCGAAGTTAACGTTAAGGACAAGATTACTGGTTTTGCCAATGAGCGGAACAGACTATGAGATTAATTACAGGATGGTTACCATACGCTACTTTGTTTGCTGTTTATCCCTGGTAGAGGGGGCGGATTAGCCAGCTTATAATGCTAGCCTTACACTGCTAGAGAGAGATACGCACTTCATTAGCAGTGATTAGCATTTTGCTAACTCTCTGAAGGGGCCTTGCTTTGATGTTCTCTCCCTTGTCCTCAAACTCCCCAAAGTAATTGCCTTCACATCCCTTATCCGAAACCTCTTCCTGCTATCTCTGTGCTTCTTGAGATTCTCCTCTCACCCATTCTTTTCTACCTTCATCCTAGAGCTTGTTGATTGATCGGAAAAGGAGATAGGATTGAGATGGAGGCTAAGTCGAGGTTGGCGGTTAGCGCAGGCTTACGGCCTTGAAAGCTAATTAGGCTCAAGCTAGGACGCTTTCTCTCTCAGGGTCATTATGATTAGCAAGCGTGAAGGAATTAAGTGATCAATGTGCTGTCAGACCACATGTTTGTGCGTAAAAGAGCGTGTTAAGGGAGGAGGGGTGCTGTGTTGGCATGGTTATTTAAAGTGAACAAGGGACTGAAAGAAATCTCCCTTAGGTCTATCTAGGCAACAATGGTGGTCAGTTTCAGTCTGAAAACAATGGAGCTGAAAGGGTATCTAAACCACTATTTTTACCAAACAGAGTTAACTGAATGATTGTATGTTCTATTCACAGACAGTCTCAGTTAAGTAGATGCTTGAGTTATGTACAGAAAATGTGTCAAATATGTAAGGTTTTGTAATTAGCCTAAATAATCACCATTACCATATAGAATGCTAATATATACATATTAAGGTCTGCCAGAGAAACAAGGTTTTTTTTCCCTTTTGATCAAATGAAACAAAAATTGAACTATGGCAATGTTTGCACATAAGGGGCATATATGATTTCTAGAACATCATACCTGGAGTAAAATATAGAGGTAGGACTATCATGATATGGTCCTGCTGTTCTGCTAACGGAACATTACAAATTTGAAAGAAAGGATCCATAAATGTAGCAGTTTGCTGTTAATTTTGTCACAATTTTTGTCAGACTGTAAGGGCACAGCCTCTTGTGCACAGCCCTCTTCAGGTCCACCCACAGATTTTATATTGGAATGTCCTAACCACTAGGCCACCATTGCCTCAGTTCCAGTGGAAGAAAAGCAACCCCAAAGCTTGATACTGCCGCCACCATGTTTTGGTGGGTATAGTGTTTTTTTGGTGATGCGAAGTGTTGTTGTTGCTCTGAACGTACCTTCTGGAATTGTGGCCAGAAATTTCAGCCTTGGTCTCATCAGACCATAACACATTTTCCCACATGTTTTTGGGAAACCTGATGTAAACCTTAATTCATTGTAACCTTAATTTTAGCCAAGCCTGGATGTTTTTCTTAGTAAGAAAAGACTTCTGTCTTGCAATCCTACCCCATAGTCCACACATAAGAAGAATACGGGAGATTGTTGTCACATGTAGTACGCAACCAGTACTTGCCAGAAATTCCGGCAGCTACTTCAGTGTTGCTGTAACTCTCTTGGCAGCTTTTCTGACCAGTTTTCGTCTTGTCTTTTCATTTATTTTAAAAGACAGTGATGTTCTTGGAAACATCACTGTTGACCCATATTTTCTCTCGTTTTTGAAGTCTGTCTTCACTGTCTTTCATGGTATATCCAATGCTGTGAAAAGTTTTTGTACCCTTCTCCTGACTGAAACCTTTCAGCAATGAAATCCCTTTGATGCTTTGTTAGCTTTCTACAAACCATGGCTATAGCAGGCAACTGAGTAAATGTCAGGAAAATCCTACTTGGAAAGCTGAACTTTTATTTGAGGTTAGTCAGAGTTTTTTTAATTGATGGCAGGTATGTACCCAAGAAGACTGAATGCTATAATTTAATCAAAAGGTGCTTTAACAAAGTATTAGTTTAAGGGTGTGCACATTTAAGCAACCAGCTTATTGTACCTTTTTTATGATTTTATGATTTTTTCCTCGAACAGATTTTTATTTATTTATTATTTTTATATAGATTTTATTTTATATAAGTTTATAGGTCACATTTAAAAGTGGGAAATGTTTTGAAATTATGTTTTGGGGGTCTCATTTTTTTTTACATCTCAAATACCTGCCATTTGAACAGGGGGGTGTACACTTTTTATATCCACTGTATGCACTGAAAGCACATTTATTTATTTATAGATTTTTATATACTCTATTAATCCCTGAGGGGAAATTACCCATCTGGAGCAGTGAAAACACATACAAACACACAGAGCTGTTATTGGTTGGCACACACACCCAAAGCATTGGACAGCAACACAGTAAGTGGTACCCGGTGAACAGCTGGGGGTTGGGTGTCTTGCTCAAGGCCACTGCAGCTGTTCCTGCTGGTTCAGAGATTTGAACCAGCAACCCTTTGGTCATAAACCTGCTTCTGTAACTATTAGTCCATGAATCTCCCTTCCCCCCAAGAAATAAAAAAAAATCTATAATTATTTTCTTTCACTCTATTGACAACAGCAATAACTAACAAGTAATTTTTAAAGGCATCCCAGAGTGTTCTGTTCACTTTGATCAGGCATTGTATGTCTAACAGCAATGATTTTATTTTTGGATTTTATATTGCATTAAGTCTGAAAATCCCACTGTTGTGTCTCTTTTCTGTCCTTTAGGAAAGATCAGCACCTGCTCTCCTCAGTAAACTGCTGGTACCTGGTTCTGAATCAAACTCGTCGAGAGAGCAGAGATCACGCAACGCTCAATGACATTTACATCAACAATGTCATCGTTCGGCTCGCTCAGATCAGCGAGGATGTCATCAGGCTTTTCAAAAAGGTTTGTGCCTTCTCCTTCTCTATTATTCTCTTTTTTTTCATATACATGGACACACATCTACACACACAGACAGATTCTTACAGCGAAGTTTTTAGATTACTTTTGGTCAGTGTAAATAAGCAATGCAGATGGGATGAGAAGAATGGTTTGGTGACAAGTCTAATTTACACACCTTTTCCACTTACCAAAGATGGTGTTGAATGGCGGAGAAATGCCTGTTGTTTAAACTGAACTTTTTCAGTTTACCGCTGGAACCGCAAGGTTTTCTGTGCTTACTAACTCTTAAAGAAATTAGTGCACCCTTTTTGCAATCTGCTCAAACCAGGCTTTTAATAAATCCACGTTGTCAATATGATTATACACACAATAATATTTGCTGTGAGATATAAAAATGAATAAAACTTCAGTGTGTAGCTGAACACTGGGGGCAGCCGTTTTAAATTTGTTATACTGAATATATCTGTAGCTTGTTCGTATTCTGCTAATAATATTATAGCAAATGATATTTACAATACAATTATATTTTAGCCCATGTTGCATCAAATGCTGGTATTTTCACCATTTCTTGTAAATACTACTGTTGTCATCTTTCTTCATGAAACGAAACCACACTCTTCTCACAAACTGCTCTTCTACGCCATGACTCTCTTGACTTTCCTGTTGAAAGTTTCAGGCAGCGTAGACACAACATTTGATGTCATGATGCTTGTCTTTTTGCAATGAACAAAAGTCAGAAAAACATTGATCAAAGTAAACAATAACATATGATTCCGATGGATCGGACAATTAACTGGAATCTGTTCTCAGTTCCCATACCTATCCACAAGTCTGCTGCCTAATAAAGTCTAATGAGCAGCTAGACATGGTTTGAGCAGGTTGAGAGAGGTTTTAGGCATGTATCTACCCAAAACAATTGACTTCTAATGTTGACTGCATTAGCCATTGCTAAACTAAAGAAGCTAATTTTAAACCCAAAATGTCTTGGCGGATTGTCCTCATCTGCGGTGTGCATTTTTGAAATAGTGCCAACTTTACTTTTTTCACTGAACTGTTCTTTTAAATCGACGCAGTTTTGGACTGTGCTTAACTCCTTCACTTAAAATGAATGTACTCCTAAATTTAAAAATATGGGTAGTGGTGGCCTTGTGGTTAGGACACGGCCCTTGGGAACTGAAAGTAGCAGGTTTGAGTTCTGGCCCAGGCGGCCTTGAGGTGCCCTTGAGCAAGGTACCATCCTGCTGCACTGCTCCCCAGGCACTGCTGATAGCTGCCCCACTGCACCACGTGTACACGTGTGGTGGGTTAAATGCAGAGGTCACATTTCGTTGTGGTGCTTGAGTGTGTTCACAATGACAAATAGTCACTTTCACTTCCAAATCAAAGATGAGCTCCGTCGCCCAGAAAAATTCTTCTGTTGTACGTCTGATTTTTTCTGGCTGTAGTGCTAGAGTGTCAAATTTTAATTCAATAGCTGACAGCCAGTGTTATGGATTTCTGACGGGAAGAAACTGATATGAACAGACATATTTTAACATCATATAGTGGTGAACCTCTGCATACTTATCTTCACTTAAGTGCAGTATTCCGTGTAGCATTTTCCTGCAGGGTGTACTCAGTATGTGTGCGAATGCTGTCAGCACATTGCCTGGATTTTTGAGGTCTAATCCAAACACTGCCAGCATGTTTACACCTGGCTGTTCTTCCTCTAAGGGGAGCCCCTCCCTTTCAGTCTCCATTCATATGTGAGTGGGGAAAGTAAATGAGCCAATGACACATAGCTAAAATACCCCAGACGGCTGCTGCTTGGTTGTATTGAGAAATGCTTTGGGTAGAGAACCCTTAGATTGCCTTGCGAGATGATAAGTATGAATGAATGAGTAAATGATTGTTTGTTGTTGTTATTGGGATACTTTATTTCATGAAACACTTTTCTAAGTATTGATGTTGGCGAGTGTCGACGTGTCTTGAAGGAGAGGTCAGAATTACACCGTAAAGTAATTTTAAAAGTTTTATTTAACAGAGAGAGAGAGATGTCTCATCTGGA